>CAHIKZ030001524.1:1485000-1505000 GCA_903632075.3 Acanthosepion pharaonis | reverse complement strand
ACGACGATAAACAGCAGCAAAAGTTGGATGAATCGCTACCTTCGGTTTGGAAGCGCAATTTAATACAGCCGCGCAGCCTCGCCTCCATTACCATTCGCGGGCTGTATGTAAAATCATATCTGCCTGCTCATGATATGAATATCCTGCCATTGTTAAACGGAACACTTCTCAGTTAACTCACTACTACACACGTTAAACGTTAAAGACAGACTAGCCACAACTGTACACGAATGACAAATGTAACCTAATCTACATGGCAACACAGCGCTATCATCTGCCGTATATCTCTTTAAACTTAATAACTCAAAAAGGAAGGGTTTGTGAACATATGTTTATATGGACTTTTGTCCTTGTTTTGGTGTGAGAAAACCGCCCCAAAGTTTGTAAAACTATTTTTGATACACCCTATATATATATATATATATATATATATATATATATATATGTATGTATGTATGTGTGTGTGTGGGGGGGGGAGAGAGAGTGGGGCGGTCGGAAGGAGAGAGAACACCTTATTTTGAAACCTGTTTTGAATATCGTGTTTTGTGGGTTTTATTGATAACACGTCAGCTAATTCTTACTTTCAGTAGTGAGTTTAAAATTGGGAAAACATTCTTTCTTAAGCCGTGGGCGAAGAGTGTCTCATTTATATTCGATATGGTTCACTTGGGCTGTGCAGGTAGCAGAAAGTAGAATTGGCGAGCGAATTTCAGATTCCAGCGGAGTCCGTTGTGTTAACTTCGCGATAATATCATTGAAAAATGCATGGATCTATCACTTTCTTCTGACACCTATTAGTTAAATAGCAAAGTAAACTGGCCTTGAGTGGCAACCAGTCTAGGAGACGGACTACACTGTATTCAAAACTATGAATGAAGTAACAGAAACCACACAACTATTTTTCCCAAGAAATCATAGCAATTCACAAATATTATAAAGCAAAGGAAGCTAAGAAAGATGATCGCCGACGTTCTGAAGATATATGACATTTAAAAAATCGTTCACTCAGCTATAAATGTCCTCATTTTTCTGTTGAAAAACTGGTCTTTATATTTAATTGTTGGTTATTTATGAACTGAAATTAGAAGTTAATACCTGACAAAGAAAAGTAAAGCTTTGTTGGAAATTGTTTGATCAACGAAGAGTCTAACGAAAAACACGTCAACGATTTTTTCAGAAGTTATCAGCGCAATGAATTTATAAAAAACCCAACAACAGATATAATTAAAAGTAAAATATTGAAATATCAATAAAAATAATGATAAGAAAGGAAGTCACATGCTAATGCGCGCGCGCACACACACACACACACACACGCGCACACAGACAAAATGAGTCAACTTTGATGACTCTGCTAGTTAAAGTGATCCAGCAGATAAAGAACTGAACCAACAGGTTAGGCTATTTTTTCATTTCAATCGTAAAACTATTATTATTATTATTATTATTGCTTCATGCTCATTTGTTTATGGACAAATGATCATATATTTCAAAATAATTATATTTTTTGCTTCGTAACATCTTTTATATATATTCTTTTATATTTCTCTTTGTATATGCTTTTAAAAAAATCATTCACCCCACACAAAGCAATAAAGCCACTAAGACACAAGGGGTCACTGAGCGTGAAAGAATATGAGAAAAAGAAGAAAACATTATTAAGGAGAGAGAACAATAAAAGATCAGGAATTAAGGCGCCAGAAAATAACGATTGACATTGCATTTAAACTTTTGAAGATCAAAGTTGACTGGAAAGCAAGAGGCCGGAAGAGAGTTCCACAAGAATAAGTGCTAGAGAAGAAACTGTTAGCATAGAAATTACGGTTACATATATTCATTTCAACTACAAAACGACGTGACCTTGCCGCTAATCTAGTACTGCCCGTAAATTCATAAAGTCTAGATACGAAAGAGGAATGCTCATCAGAATAATTCTCATGAAAAAAAAGAAGGCACAATGAATTTTCGTCACGGCAGTGGAAAAATGACTGAAGCCGAGATGCCAGGTCAGGACCAACAATATAGTTGATTCTTCTTTGTATATTATCAATATTCATTTTTGATTACTTACTCTGAATGAAAAAAAAAACAAGAAGACAAAATTATATTTGCAAAAATGTTTTAAACGAGAAATTTAACAAATAAAAATTGCGCATGCACCTAATTATACTCGGTAGCTCGGTACTGGGTTTTGTTTTATTTTTAGTCAAATTTTAGAGGCTCCAATTAACTGCTGCATTAAGCGGTACACACTACGAACAAATCTTCACGTTATGCTAAAAAAAAAAAAAATTCACTGCTCTTTTTATGAAAGTATCTTTTTTTTTTTCTTTTCTGTCGCATTTAATTTGAACGATATATTTCCTGCCAAATTATTTATGAATGAAATAAAAATTCTGGTTAACCGATTTAATCCAAATCAAATTTGTGTCGAAGATAGATATTTCCTTTTTATTTTATATAGTTTAGCTCTTATTCTTCGTTCTGGGGCGATCTGCTGCCCCTCCTTTTGTAGGCCCGTTCCGCTCTGAATATTCAAAGAGAATCAAGACCTCCAACAGAAATCTATTTACCTGAAATATTTGCTTGCAATTTTCAAAAGGGTAAGAAACAGAATAGATTGATATCATCTCTTTCGATGCGTGTGTATGTGTGTGTGCGTGTGTTCGACGAATGCGCAATGTTAGGGAGAGAGAAGAGTTTCTGTTTAATAGATTCATGAGTAACTTCAGTACAAATCTAACATTTATATAAAACAATATATTCTAAAATCGCCATCAGTCATTATAATTGTTTATAAGTTGTGAATTATAGTGAGATTTTGATTTGACTTCGAATGAGGATATCCTGTTTAAAAAGACCTTTCTTTTTCTATCTGACGTGTCACTTCAGGATTTGGGCGATCATGATTTTCCTCAATGTCCTGTCTTTTGTTGCTCTTAGTAAATTTTGCCTTTTTACTATCTCTCCTAATCCTTGTTCTTCCAACCATTTACACAAGCACGTTAGGTAGGTTATGCGCTGTTTCCCTCTATCCAGCTTGCTTTAAATCTGTCCTGTGAGTTTCTCATTTTCCAAGCCCTCTTTCCTCGTTATATAGCCTAGGAATTTCAGCTGTCTTTTTTTTATGTTAAGTATAATTGTTCTTTTTGGTTCCATTTTCTCTAAAACTTTGTCGTTGCTCACATGCTCGGTCCATGGTATTCCCAGCATCCTTCTGTAGAACCACACTTCTGTTGCTTCCACAAGTCTCTTCTTCATTTCGTGGATATAAATAAAAATAATATATAGAGATCGTAGATTTTGTAAGAAACAATGTGCCCGTTCGTCATTAAACACGGCGATTAGTTGATAATTAAGGTCTAAAATACCACGTTTTATACCAGATAATAACGAAATAATGAAACTGGTACAAAAAAGATTAAAGGAAATTTTTTCTCTTCAAAATTACAAAGGTTAATTGATAAGGTCTACAATCCACTTCTTTTTTTTTTTTTTTAAATCGAGTTCAACACAAGCAAGGCGGTAAAGCCATTAAGACACAAATGCTTACTAGTTATGAAAGAATTAGAAAACAGAAATATTGTGAAAGAGCAAAGAACAATAGAAGAGTAATCATGGCGGTAACGACTAACAGTGCATTTAAATTTTTGAAGATCAAAGTTATCCGCAAAGCATCGAGCAGGAAAAGAATTCTACAAACGAGAAGTGCGAAAAAAGAAACGGTTAGTATAACACTTACGCTTACATCTAGCCAATTCAACTGTAAATTGATGAGACCTTGTTGCCAATCTAGTACTGCGCTTAAATTCATAAAGTCTAGGTACCATTGCGAAGAGATCATCCCAACAATTACCACGAAAGTATTTATAGAAAAGCACAGGGAAACAACTTTACGCCGATGGGAAAGTGACTGAAGCTGAGACGCTAGGCCAGGACCAATAATATTGCTGATTCTCCTTTGTATTCTATCAAGAATCTCTAAATATATAGCAGGAGCATATGTGGCAACAATATTCTAAGCATGGTCGAATGGTAGTCTTATAAACATATAAGATACATTCTGGAGAGGAAAATTGTCTAGCACGACACAGTGAACTAACTTTCCCAGCAACTGACCTAACAATGGATTCAATGTAGACTTTCCACGCAACGAGTCACTCTCCTGGAGGGTAGCTGATGGGAAACAGAAAGGGGTCTCTAAACAGTTTTGTTTTAGGGGCGTTAAAATTAACAAGCCAGTCTTTGTCCCAGTTAGCAACAGACTGTAGGTCGTTTTTGAGATCAGAGGCCAATTTGACCATATCGAATTATATGCTTTTAATTTTAGATAATATAATATATATATATATATATATATATATATAGAGAGAGAGAGAGAGAGAGAGAGAGGGGGAGAGAGAGAGAGAGAGAGAAATCAGTGACTTAAATCTTTAATTTACAACTTATCCATAACTTACAATGGTAATGATAAGCCGTTTCCTTTTAAGAAAACATTCGGCATTCGTTACCGAGCAGATAGTGCTACTGTTGGCTGAAATTTATAAAATCTTTTTCTTAAAGCAGTTTTTCAGAAAATTAGGTTTCACAAGTCCAGTAACCGTTATTGTTCTTTCCAGTACTAATTTGGTTTTCCTTCCTAACCTTTTATTTGAAGTCATGTGGAACATCAACATCTCGATTATGTCATTATTTTCTCGTCGAGTTACATGTGCTATCCATTTTAGTTGTTGCTGTTGTTGAAAGTTCAAGGTTCGAAGAAGATTCGTCTTCGCTAAGAGCTACCGTTTTTATTCGCTCGAAGCCATTTTTAACCATTGATTTGAGAAAGTCATTGTGTACAGATGACAATCGATGTTTTTGAACGGGTTTGGCGCTATGCGCCATCTCGATCTGACGAGGCTATTTAAGAACATGACACGAGTTTTTAGTTAATGTTTTTGGTTTTGTAGCAATTTGCGGTGTTGGGGAAAACTACCGCTAGCACAGCCTAATTTGTTATAACTGATCCATATGCCGAATTATTTGAAATGTTTAGTATTTATTAATTCCACATCATGAATTTTTATGCTGAATAACGGAAATATGGAACAGGTATGAAAATGAGGCAAATTTATTTTTCTTCAAAATTACAAGTTTATTTTTCAGCGTAGTCACAAGATAAAGTTACACATTTTTCCAAATGTTCTATCCACTTTTTAATTTTTGTCTATGAAGAAAATTTCAGACACAACAACTTCAACTTCGGCATTGTGTAAGAAATGCTGACAATTTTAAAACAATCAAGGCTGAAAAGAGAGTGTACAACAACTGTGATTTCCAGGTTTCTCACTGTCTGCGCCATTTGTAGTTTGATTTCGTTTTGTTTCTGCTTAACGGTTCTCCAACCACTATAGGGCTATTTAAGGTCAGGTAAAGCTGGGCAGAGTATTGCAGGACAGGAAGATTTCTTTGATAACAAAGAAAAGAATACTGAGCTGTTACGTGACATCTGTCCTTCTTTACGGCAGCGAATGTTGGACGATTTCTTCAAAGGTGAAGATACACGAGGCGACAGAGATGTGGTTCTACAGAAGGATGCTAAGGACATCATGGACTGAGCGTGTGAGCAATGATGAGGTCACAGAGAGGTTGCAAACAAGAAGGGGGTTATACTTAACATCAGGACGAGGCAGCTGAAGTTTATGAGACACATAAGGCTTTGAGAATCTGATACTCACGGGCCGAATAGAGGGAAAGAGAGACAAAGGAAAACAACGCGTGACATACCTGTCGAGCTTAAGCAAGTAGTTGACAGAATGTTGTCTCGGGGAGGAAGCAGAGGGAAGGAATTTGTTGAGAGCTGCAAGGGATAGAGGGAGGTGGAGAGCCATGATCACCTACGGCCTGAAAGGACATAGTACATAAAAAGAAAGAAGGTTTTGAATCGTGGTTATTTGGTGTATAGCTTGATGTTACATGTGGATCAGTAATAGTTTTGAGTACAGGTTAATTGGAGAAAGTTTTTTTTTCTTTTAACCAGTTTATTAGAAGTGCTCTTTTCCAATACATGTTATTTTGTATTCAGTTTCGTTTTTCCACCCCAAGAAAGGCGATAATGTCACTAGAACGCAGGGTGTTTACATGGAGTGAGGGTGAAAGAGAATGAGACGACTGAGAATGGGGAGGATTGCGGAAAGGGCCAAAAAAAAAAAAAAAAACTGGAATAGGGTCGAAGAAGACAAGATGGCGATTGACATTGCATTTACATTTTTGAAGATTGTAGTTATCAGAGAAGCAAGAAAGGTGAGAAGCACGAGAAAAGAAACTGTTAGAATAGAAATGGCGATTGCATCTAGCTAGTTCAATAGTAAAACGGTTGAAGCTAGTTACTAATCTAGTAGCAGCCTTAAATTAATATAGTCGGAACACCAGGGAAAAAAGCTTCTCAAAGCAGTTGCCATAAAAATATTTGTAGAAAAGAAAGAGGGGAATCACGTCACGTCGGTGAGAAATTGACTGAAGTCGAGATGTTTGGTCAGGATCGATTACATTACAGACTCTTTGGATCTTCTCAAAAATCTCGAGATGTACAGCAGAAGCACCAGACCAGATATGGAAACAGTATTCAATGCACGAACAAATGGTGGATTTATAAATGTGCAAGATAGATTCTGTCGAGAAAAGATTTTCTGACACGACACAGTGAACCAATTTTCCTTGCAGTAGACGAAGCAATTCATTCGATATAGCCGCTCCACTTCATGTCAGCAGAAAACATGAAACCAAGAAGGCAGAATGAGTTTCTCTGCTGGAGGCTAGCATCAGACATGCTGATGACAAAGAGAAATGGCTAAAGAGAATATTTTTCTATGCTTTTCTCAAATATAAAACCACAAGAATTTAAATAGCAGTATTTTCTTAGAAAAATGTTTTAATACCTTTTTTTAATGTCATAATTTAAATGGTTCATTAAAACAACTGATGAAACGTAGGGAACAATAATTTTTAAACCAAATTACTTGGACGAAACAACTAAATCTAACCATAAAAACTGTATTTTTAAGCATGATTTCTAAAACTACTTATGATCTTTAATCTAGATGGGATATGAATTGGTGTTCAAAAGCTCTCAGCTCAGCAATCTTCCCCAAATCTGAACAAATGTAAGATTTTTTTATGGTGGTGAGAAGGATTTGTGGTCGTAAACTTTTCAACATTCCTTCATATATTCAGAACTAACTTAGTCATCATTGCAAACTGATTAATGAATGATATTATTATTTTTCGAAAACTTACTAATTTTGTTTTATTATATCGAACTTTTACAATATTAATAATTTTATTTAGCAAACAAATAAAATTAAATGTTCACTAATCTGTCCCTACTAAGTTTCCACTCGTCAGAAGACTTGATAGTAAAATTGTATTCTACTGTCAAGAATTACTACAATTTGACCATCCAGACCCTGACGAATGGATGCAGTCTCGGTGACTATGTAGAGATAAATGAACGTTTAATTTTATTTTAATTTTATTAACGCTCTGTCGCTTGATACTGATTAATCTAATTACAAAGACTGCTTGCCTTAAAAGCGTTATCTTCCAGAAATACACTGGGCGGCATATTTAATTCTTTTTGCGAAACACAATCTTTGTTAAGATATTTTAAACTGTGTTGATGGATATATGAAAACTCCTGAATTAGTAAACCTTCCTTGGGATATTTTCCCAGTTAAACTGTCGGAAATAATATTCTTGCACCTTAATTTTCCCGACGCAGCACCAAAAGTGTATTTTTTGGCTCATTATAATAATCGTGAACGCGCAGATAGTATAAAGTTTAGCTTCTCGGAATTTCTTGGTAGGGAGAACGTATCCTCTCTTATCCCGATCTTATGCGTGAAATTTAAAAGGAATAAAAACATTTATCCTTCTTCTTTATGTTCCGTGTCTCCTCAAGACGTAGGCGATCATGGTTCTCCGTAATTTTTCCTCTTTTGTAGCTGTTAATAAATCTTGTCTTTTTGTTATTTCTCCTAAACCGTGTTCCGCCATCGATTTACTCAGGCTCATTAAGTATGTTAAGCGTTGTTTCCCTCTCTCCCTTTCTTTACAAAGCATTAAAATAATATAAACAAAATAAAATATTTTGCAAAATAGGCTTGCACAAAAATTTCCTTTCGTGCTCCTTCCGTGGGGCAGATAACAGATCAAAGGATATATAAATATATATATTTGATTTACAAAACAATTCGGGAAAAACGGAAAGAAACTACTGAGAAGGTAATGCAAGCTTTGAATAAAGCAGAAAACACTCTTTGAAAAAAGGTGCACCCATCTAATGCTTGATTTTGCTTAGCAGCATGTCAACCTCTATGGGCTATCTAATACCGAAATCTAAATATTTTGAACACAATTTTATGGCTTAAACTAAATATATTTTGAATGCAATTGTACGCCTTTGATCCAAGGTGGAAGTTGGTTGGAGTAAAGAAACAAATTAGACACTGGTTTGGAGAAATGACCAAAAATTTATTTTCATTTACATGATATGAAAATGTCTCTGGTAAGTCGTATAGTGTAGCGTTCGAATGTACGGTGAAGATGTGAAATGATAGCGTGAAAAAGAAGTATGCGTAATTCGGCTGACTGCTTGTTGGCTATCGGTTTTGGTTTGTTGCGTTGATAGTGGAGCCCATTCTCTTTCTATGTTCACAGGAGGTTGTTTTCACAGCCCAGTGGTCAGACGGGCAATCAGTCTTGCTCTCTAGTAGCCTCTATGGTTAATGTGTTTGTATGTCTGTGTGCGTGTGTGCGTGTGAAGTCTCTCTCTCTCTCTCTCCCCCCTCTCTCTCTCTGCCCTGTACGACTCTCTTATAGCCTATATAAGGGAAACACGGGGACGTAGTTGTAGACATCTGTGGCAAGCGAGAGTCGAGTTGATAATGACCAGCACTCTGGTATATTTGTGTTTGTTTTAAAATTTGTTTTGAGTAGAGTGCGGTGTGTGTGTGATTTAGCTAGACGAAAATTGGTGTGTAGTTAGATGTATGTTTTCTCATAATTGTATAAACTTGACTCAAATTTGTTATCTCTATGTATAAATTGTATTTTTATGCTACACCTTCGACTACAGATAAAATGTATTGTTGGTAATGTTTTTATATAAAAATGTATTGCTGGTAATTTTACTATACAAATGTATTTTATAATTCCATAATGTTTTGTTTTTGTTTGGGGGATTCACTATCTGACCATAGCTGGGACGCTAACAGGTGCTACAACACCGCACCCACCTAATAGAAAAATGAATAAAAATCATAGAATGAATGTAGCTTTGGAAATTTCAAACAACTAACTGGTATCGCGGAGACTTTTAACAATTTATCTTTTAGAGCACAGTTCTATTCACAGGTTTCAATTCCTTTTTCCTTACGCTTCTCAGATGGCAGCCAATTATTGTTTTCTCTTCTGGGTTTTTTATCATTCGGCCTTCATTTTCATCTCACTTCGTCTTCTGTCTTGGTCGAAAAGGTTTATTACCTTCTTTGAAAATTCATTGTCCTCGCTGAAAATTTGATTACCCTCTAAAGACAATATAACAACCGAAGGGGCTTCAAAATTACGTGGGCGTAAGCACACACTTTTGATTGGACAATAAATAGAAATAGTACATATTTTTTAATTCAAAAAGGGAATTAGAAACAGTCTACATTAACCGAAATATTTTTGGCGGTTCTTTTTTAACCAATTCTAAAAATAGAATTTTTTTACAGACAAATGTAACAATTTTTCATAAACCGTCTGTCTTTCTTTAAAATACATTTTTTCTAAAATGTACGTACATACGAATAACCTAGACGATTATAATATTTATTTGCTTATTTACACATTTTTTATATTAATTATTGTTTTGAATTATTTTGCATTACTGACTAATAAAAAAAAATCGTAGGATCTTTTACGTTAATTCACCCCAAAATATTAATTTACCCCAAATTATTAATTCACACTAATATAAAAAGAATTTATATTTACTAAAGTTTACACCAAATTCTCACAGAGCAAGGCCGTTCCATCGCACCCCTTTTATGTTGACCTTTGCGATCGTCCCAGATGTGGGCGACTCGGGTGCGCTATTTCTAAGTGTGGGTCTGTATTCTAGCTCACCCCGATAAACAAGCCAAAAACAGATTTTTTTCATATGTTTAAATTATAAAATAATTTATTGTAAGTACCTTTAATATTATCCGCACTTACGAAATGTGAATAAAGATTGTTAGTAATTTTTTTATTTTGAGGGTTGGAGTCGTTGCGAGGCAAACTAAACAAATTTTGATTTAAAATTCATAATTTCTTGTGATGACTTAATATTTGCGATAAGTAACTTTACATTGTTTGGGGTGAATTAACTGAAAAGTTTTAAAATTGTAAGTTCGCTGCATTCGCTTTCATACAGGCGTGGGAAAGGCGTGAATCCATCTCTTCTCCCCTCTTCCTATGGGTTAAATAGCAGAGCAGACTGGGCTCTCTAGCCGCGGTTGGCAACCCGTCTTGGAGAAGACTACATTTGAATTCAAAACCGTATACAGTACTGGCGAGGTGCATGGCCATGGAAAGGATCACGGTGTTTACAACTGTAGCGCGGAGAGCTGTGAATTCTATGGGATCGTGACTTGGACTTGTCTTAATCGTGTTTCAACTGCACCATTCCACGAGAATATTTTATGAAAGAATTTCTGGATTGTATTTTCATATG
This sequence comes from Acanthosepion pharaonis, assembly GCA_903632075.3. NCBI lineage: Eukaryota > Metazoa > Mollusca > Cephalopoda > Sepiida > Sepiidae > Acanthosepion > Acanthosepion pharaonis. Next base: position 1,494,259 of record CAHIKZ030001524.1, on the reverse strand, counting down.
TTACATCATAATTAAGATATGCACTTTTAATGGAAAAATATCATTTTTTTAAATGCGTTCAGAACCTAGGTGATCACGATTTTCCAAAGATTGCCACTTCTTGAGAAAGATAGTGGAATTCACAGTTTTCCATCTTTTAGACTCATTGCCATTCAAGGCCGAAGAGCCAAGTCTATCCTGATATTTAATCCATATCTAGGAAAGAAAGCGGATGCTCCTAAAAATATCACATAACAAGCTGACTGCCAGGTAGCATTTACTGGAATGCGACGTCTGAATACGAACGCTCAAACGCACGCGCGTGCGCACACAATGGAAATTGCGCAGTAGTATTTCATGCACGACTGACTCAGATGTTCTTTCAACTACTTCAGTGATCTATAGGTAAGTCATTTATATCTGGGTTTGGCAGTCATCAGCCTGTATGAACTTGTGCCTTCAAACGGTTACCAGTGAGCTTTATAGACTTTTTTTAAAAAAAAGAAAAAGGACATTAAGACAGACGACATTGAAGCTAGCCTAAGGAAGAAAGTAATACGAGATTAACACTATTTTACTGGGAATCTTTTTTTATAAATTAAGCAAGGCCTCCTCTTCTGTTTGACAAACTCGCAACGTTAATTGTGTTAGTGGGAAGTATTTCTTATAAAGTTCTCTTTGTGTGCAATCAAAAGTAATGGAAACTAAATGAATGTGTCAAACAATATTACTTGAATTTTTCTTTACAAACAAGTTATAACCTCAATTTGTTGAACAGTCGACAAATAGCATATCTTTTTATGAAGACATTTTTATTCGTTATACACCATTGATTGTAAAACTCTTTATTTTATTTGGTTTATTTAAAACATAAAATTCAAATTCGTTCAAGGAAAATAAACAGTCACCTAATAGTGGTATAAAACGTGGCCCCTTATAATTTTTCAAGAAAAATAATTTTTTAAAAGAAAATGATTTTTTTCAAGAAAATAATTTTTTCAAGAAAATAATTTTTCCAAGAAAATAATTTTTTCAAGAAAATAATTTTTCAAAACAAAATCTGTCAATCTGTTCATATTCTCCAAATTTAGGCTGCGAATTGCCTGACACGTCCATTTCCTTCTACTTGTTTCCTTCTGCGTCATACCATATAATATATATATATATATATATATATATATATATATATATATATATATATATATATATATATATATATATATATATATAGCACGTATAAATTGAGTTTGACTATTGAAGATGACGTCACCCTTAACCGGTTTCAATTCTCCAGCAATCTAAAAAAATTTAATGTTTCTTTAAAAGACTACAATTGTAAGTTGGAAAAACTATCTAAAAGAGTAAACAAACAGAACTTGTTAGTGTTATTCAGTAAAAATAAAACTTTTTCAGACGAATTTTTGATGCCTAAATACACCTTATATATATATATATATATATATATATATATATATATATATATTTTAAATAAAAACAGACCACTTTAAGGTTCCGTGTAATAAATTATTTCACCACAGCCCTTTTAAAGGACTGCGGATCATCAGACTTTACTTCCAAAGGTTCAAACAAATATATATATTTGGTTGGCTCTGATATTGAGCGATTTCTAATAAGTACCGCGCATATAATATATAAATAATTATATATATATATATATATATATATATATATATATATATATATATGCACACACTTTTCACACACACACACATATATATATTTTCTTGGATCCTATAAAAAACGTAAATCACGCATTACTAAAAGTTACACGGAAATAAACCGATCGTCAGACGCTCAGAATGTATATATATATATATATATATATATATATATATATATATATATATATATATATATATAAGGCAAAATTCCGGTAAAAAGTGTGAGAGACTTACATTTATAAAGAGTTTTTATCCGTTTATTGGGGTACTGTATAATATGCACTGTTCTGTGCTGTGCTCAGTGTGACATGAGTTTTGCTACGAACTGAAAAGTTACTCAGAGGAACAAACCTGTCTCATCTCTATGTCATCCTGTTACTAAAAGAGGTGAATTTTGACCCTTTCTTATATACTGCTTTGGCAATGTCAGGTGGGGTAATAGTTTTAAAGAGACCTAAAGCCATTCACGAAAGACTAGCCAAGCAGTTGTGCAGATGCCTGATGGGAACCAAAATCCTCGAATGGATAGTAAAGTATCTTGATCCAAAAAGGAACAGCCGAAAGTAATTCATGACGAATAAGGTTCTTGTCTACGATGTTGAAAAATTGTAACCGGGTAATATGCAGAGATTTACTTTATCCTTTATGTGTAATTCCTTTTAAGACGTTGGCGGGTATGACTCTCCACGACTACCTGTCTTTTGTTGCTCTAAGTAATTCCGGAGCCAATGTATAAAGTCTTGCACTTAAAAGATGACTCCTATAGGGTATATATAAAAAAATAAAGACAGAGGAAGAGTACTATTTGTCATTGAAGATTGTGTGGGTCGGTTCTGTTATCAAAAAACTTGGGAACTCTCTACACAAGGCAAAGTGATGAACATTATTATCAGGAAAATTTACGATGGCGTAGTAGGACGAATAATGAAAACGAGAAACCAAAAGTGGAAAAAGCGCAGCTGTACGGGAATTTGAGATATATTGAATAAATGAGGATGAAACAACTTGGTTACGAAGAGGGCATTTGAAGAGAGAAACTGAAGCCTTATTAATAGCGACGCACAACAACCCCATAAGAACCAATTTAATTAACTGCCAAGAAATAAGACACAAAGAAAGAGCAATGAACATGAACTATGTAGAGACAGGGATGTGACTACCAATAATATAGTAATTGAATAGTGTAAGTTGGTAACAAAAAGAATGCAGAAATAGATCTGAGTTGGTAGGGATGGTGATCCATTAGGTATTATGCAAATGACCATACAATTAAATTGTATATGCACAAAGTAGAATCCGCCTTGGAGGATAAAAGACAGAATCTTTTGAGACTTTGAGATTTCAGCAGGTTGCCCAGTCCAGGAGGTAGTGCTACCCTGAATCAAGATGGTGGCTGCTGAAAGACTCTATGTCTGGCAACAGGACTCTGCACCTGCACAAGCAGGAGAACCTAGTCATGGCTGTCAGACAATTTCTGCAACCACATCACCGCTTACATCTGGCCATCTAACACCCCAGACTGCAACCCCTTGATTATTATATGTGGGGCACAGTTGAGCGAGAGACCAACAAATCTCCTTGTAACACCAATGATGAACTGAAGTCAAGGATTATGGCAGCATTCACCAACTTAAACAAGGAGAACGTCCTTCTAAAAGAATTTCAGGAGATTCCAAGGTCGTTTGGAGGCCGTGGTTGAAGCCAATGGCGATTTTATTGAATAAATTTACTCTTTAGTATTTCAAGACATTTTTATGTAATTTTGGTAAATATATATGTTAAAATGAAATATCAGTGTTTTCATTTTTGCGTAATTTAGACGACAATTTATGTATCGCATCACGTACCTGTGTCCAACCAAATTCCTGCAAATTTGTTATTCAAGTTGTATGAACTTGTTAAACTGGAGTGTTCTTGTTAAGAAAAAGAGTTAAAGAAGAAAACCGGGAAAAGTACTAAGCGGTTTCTAAAGTCCACCATACACTTGAGGCAAACACATTCTTTCTCTCATCTATTCAAATTATTTCGTGAAACTTGAACTGTCACTGCACGCACCCATTTCCTGGACACGCTGATCGCAGCAACGCAGTCAACCGTTTCGATTTGACACTTACAAATACGCTAATAACACTGATTCCACTTTGAACATTAAGTTAAGCAGTTTTGATCTAGCTCATGATTGAATTGTCGATCACCATTAAGCCCCATCTATTTTAAAATATATTTCGACATTAATCAGTTATAAGAAAACATGCAATGTTTAAGCTTTCTTTATTTTCGCTGGCAAATATTACTACGCCGAAGTTTGTGACGCGTATATGTTCAGACATCACGGCCAAACGGAAAGTTACAGGGATTCAAGCAATTTTATACACTATGTCAGATTAACTTCAGATGTCATTCAAGGTCACCTGAGGTCATCAAAGAGCACACCATGCCATATCTAGCCAAATGCGTAATAAGAAAATGCAAAATCATTTAAATGTTAATAACTGAGTTCATATTGACATACAAAAATGCTACTTACGATCCGTTGTATTTAACTACCATCGTTCAAGACATTGGAGAACGGTCTTCCTTTTGCATGTCTGCTGTTCAATTTATTCTTTTCCTGTCCGGGCAAATCTCCGTCTCCCGTTACTAGCAAGAGGCTTGTGATTGACTATATCTTTCACCTGCCTGCCCAGCTAAACCTGCTAAATTTTTTATTATAGGTCATTTTAATCCTACACTGAGTTGCACTGAAGTAAAACATATTTTTGATTTAGGGAGATAAGGTCAATTTTGACATCCGGCGTCAGAATTACGATTTAGCCTGTGATCTTTATAATTTGTGTTGCAATCAATTACATCCTTGTATAGGAATTTTAAGTGGGAGTAACTTAGAAAGGAAAAAATGATAGGAAAATTGGTGCTCCAAAGGTCAATGGAGGTCACCAGAAGTAATTTGGGGATTAATAAAGCTTCTTTCAACTAAACGAAAGAACTTAAATGTTCATGAAAAATATCACGTTATTTTTAGTTTTGTTTGTGGAAAATTGTGCAAACCAGAAAAATATTTTCTAAACAAAAATTCTAAGAATCATCAGGATTAAACTTGTATTTGTCAGTTGTTTAATTTTTTAAAAAAAGCTCTTAACAACAGAAACTACCAGTGGCATTGTTAACAAAATTCTTGCTCCAAAGAATGAGGCAATCAAAGTAATAAACTCCGAGATGTGACAAAAGATTCCTCGAAAGTTTCATCTGCACAGGTCAGTCGAAACAGTTCCGGATATTTCGGAGACTAGTCAGAAGTTAAATGAGTTCCTCAACTCTTTTGAGCTGCCTGATGTTGAAAAGCCCATCATGTACAATAGAACTCGTCCCGCTGTCAAGAACTTCCTCCGACATGTCATCAAGACAACTGTCATAATCGTGGTAGAGAGAAAAGAGGATATGCTCATTCCCAGGAGCACCATAATTTAAACTGAGTTGTCCTTTCAATTCAAGTTACTTCAATTCATAGTAACAGTCAACTTTGCTATAGCCATCAATTTCCCATGCTAGCTGACCTGAAATTCATTTCTCCATGCTTTTTCCATAGCTATCTCTGTGTGGCTTGTTCTCGTGTTGGACTCTAAAACAACCTTTTTATATTCACAGCCAACGGAAGAAGCACTAATGTGTATCCAGAATCAATGTCAAGCTAAGGGATTGCATTTGTTTTGTTTCGTGCTTTCTTTACAGTAAGGTTCGCCCTGTACAAGGCCCGGTGGCTACTCGAGGAAGAGGATTAAGTTAAGGGGTAGTTTATATGAATAGGAGGGAAAGATAACGGTTGACTCTAGACTTGAACAGGTTAAGATTGTAGTGATCGGGGAAACGTCCTCTTGGGAGTCTGTTCCGTGGGGTAGCGGTTCGCTGGAAGAAGCTGTTTGTGTGATGGAATACTGAAGGAATGAGGGTAGTTTGTAACTATGTAAGTTATATGGCGGGTTCTAGCCGTGAAGGTCAGACTTGGTGGAACCAAGAGATGCAGTTCTTCCGAGCACTTTCCATGGTAGCAGTGATAGAGTAGTCGCAGACTCACCACATCCCGCCTATGAGAGCGAGGTTGGATTGAGGAAAAAATTCTTCTCCAGCACAAGGAATCGGAGTTGCTTTTGGCATCTGTCAAGACTGGAAAGTGAAGTATGAGCAGCTCCCACCGAAATATGTCGACAGTACTCCATTTTTGGCCTGTTCTAGCTCTTATAAAGGTAGAGTATAATATGAGGAGTCAGGTACTTACTGGAGCGGTACAGGGAGCTGATTATTTTAAATGCATGGAAAGTTGGAACGTACGCCCCTTACGAGAGATGGTATAACTAGGGTTTGCTTCTTTTTTGTTTTGTTTTGAAGTTGGGTTCGATAGTTTTGTTCATTTTCAATTTAGTTGCTTTCAAGTTTGTTTTGGATGGTTTGGTGGATGACTAGTAGGCAGTTAAACAGACACCCATTGGAGATGCACGCATAAATAACTTGGGTTGACTCGCCCGGAGATACTGTCGTAACAGTAATAATCATGGCATTGAGAGGCCCCACCGGAGACTATTGCAGGGTCCAGAAACCATTCACAATGGAAGTAAAATAGACCCGATATTATACACCTGTTGATAGGATAGCCTCTTTCGAAATTACTCGAAGGCTCGGATCCCTGACTATCAGGCGGTAACGCCCAAACTCAGAAAACGTTTACCACCAGCACACTTAATGAGGGAGCAAATAACCCAGGAAAGATTCAGGCACGATACTTCGAGTGTACGAGTCTTGTTCACCTACAGGTCAAGGCATCAGAGCTCCTCCTTGGATCAGAAACATTGTACTGGCCAGAGACATAAGCAAGCTTGCTCATATACATGAGGACTAAAAGACCCATTGGGAGAAGTGGGTGATGAAGGTTGTTCGGAGATGCATGTGCAACCCCTATGTTCATATGTTAGTATCCGAAGTATAATCGTTAGGCTAAGAGCGTACGGAGGGAAATTACTAAGAATCTATTAGATTAAATAAAGATTAGCGCCCAAGATTAGGGACGGATTCGTTCATTTTAATTCCTGTGACATTCTTCAAAGTTTTTATGGCCGACAATATTTTGGATTCTTTTGGAAACAAGCTGATAAAGAAAAATTAATTACTAGCCTTGCTGTGCGGCCTGGTTGACCGAGAAACACATAAACAGAGAAACTGTCGGCGTGCAATTGTTCAGCCTATTTCTAGAGAGAATCATGCAAGAAACCTTGGACGACCATCGACGTCAATCTCTATCGGTGTCAGACCCGTCTGTGACTTACATTTTGAAGATGACATTGACTTCATAACAGGTAATAACAGTGAGCTCCAGGACTTGACCAACAAACTTTTTGAAAGAGCAGGAGGATATGAAATGGAGGCCAGCTCCAAGAAATCTAAACTAATGGTGAATAGCACAAACAGTAACACCTGTGTCAATATTACTATGGATGGGAGTTCACTGGAGGAAGTGTCCAGTTTTAAATACTTAGGAGCAATCTTGTCTAAAGATCGTACTTGCAACTCGGAAATCTGCACATGGATTACCACAGCCATGGCAGCGATGGCTAAATTGACAAGAATATGGAGGAGCAAAATCAGCTTTCAAGCAAAGTACAGACTGTACAAATTCACATCCATTCTCTATATGGATGTGAAACGTGGACACTGTTGGCAGATACAGAGAGAAGGATCCAAGCGTTTGAGAACAAATGCATGAGAAAATTCCCTGGCATTTTCTATTAGGAACAAAAAGCCAATAAGTTTGTGTGGAAAAGGGTTGAAAGTTTTGTGGGACACCAGAAACCTCTTCTTGTCACTGTCAAACGGAAAAAAAATGAAGTGATTTGGACACGTTACAAAGCACGACAGCCTATGCAAGACCATCACACAAGGCACTGTTGAAGGTGGACGTATGAGAGGGCGTCAACGCAAAAACTGATTGGACAATGTCTAAAAAAGGGTAGGTAAGAGTGTACCAGAATTGCTGATGGCTGCCGTTAATAAAACATTGTGGAAAAGAGTTAGTGTGGCTTCTGCATTCGGATCCGCCCTGCAATTACAAAAGTCAAGGGGATGATGATGATAATGATTATGATGATGATGATTATGATGATGATGATTATGATGATGATGATTAAGAGAAAAAGGCGTTTATATGTCTATTGATATTATTAATTTTGCTAATATTTCCATGTTATCGAGGAATGGCATTAATAATTAGTCAGATAAATGTCTTGTTTTTTTTACTGTCATCGATGACATTTCGTACAAAAAATGTAAACGTCATACCAACATGATTTAAATAAATGTTCTTAATAGGTTCATCAGAAAGATGCGAAGAAGATTTCCCAGAATTCCGTGACAAGCGTCTTTCTTTCATGTGTGTGTTTGTTTTCACGATGATCATAAATATAATAAGATTAAAGATTATATTAAAAAACACAAATTTATGTTTTTTTTTTGTGTGCACTAGGTGGGGTTATACGTTATTGTATATATTATTTCGTGCGTATAAGTTGATACAATTTATTGTTCCCGTCAAACAGGAACGAAAATGTACAGTGATATATTAAACATGATAAAAAAATAGAATTAATAAACTCACCCTTTGACGAAAGGATGAAATCAAGGTTTTTAACTCGGCTCTCAAACTGAGGATCCTCTACACACAAGTGAACAATTGTATCCGCTTCCTCACATAGTCTTTGCTGGGTGAGCAGTTATTGATTTAAATTTAAATTAGGTTGTCGTTATTTTGTTTCCTTGTTTTTGTTTTTTTTTTTTATTAAATTTTAAATCAAGCTGGGAACGCGTTTAAGAAGGGCATTTTAATACTGACGTCATCAATAACATAAACAATTTTCGATGACGCATTAGGCTTTGACGATCGTATTTATTTACTTAATTAAGCCGGGCGTCGCTGTCGCTGAAACTTCAATATATATATATATATATATATATATATATATATATATATATATATATATATATATATATATATATATATATATATATGATTGATATCGAATTTTTAAGGCTTACGACCACATCATGTTGAAACACCAGTCCCCGTACGACCTACAAAAGTTAAGCAACATCGAGCCTGATTAGTACCTAGACGGGTGACCGCTTGGGAATTGCAGGTGCTGTAAGCTTGGATGTGCGCATGGTGTAATGGATAATGACTCAGAATTTTTAATCGGAGAGTCGAGTTCAATTCCAGTTGGATTCGTTATATTCACTTACGCGCAAGTACCCTTGAAAAAAGGTATGAATCCGCCTCTTATCCCACCAGCCATTGATTAATTAGTAAGATTTGTATCACTAAATCATTATTATCCTCACCACACACACATACACAAAATAATTTACAATCTAGAAATATTGTCTGGTTTTAAATAACCTGCAAAAATTTGTAAGTCGTAGAGTATTAATGAATGAATCAATCAGTTATCTATCTATCTATCTATCTATCTATCTATCTATCTATGTGCATATGTGTATGTGCCAACGCTGTCGATTATTGAATAATTTGACTAGAAACAAAATAAAACATTGAATCG
>CAHIKZ030001524.1:1472500-1480000 GCA_903632075.3 Acanthosepion pharaonis | reverse complement strand
TAAGACGTACAAGTTTGTGGCGCCATGTTGTTGATCACCGGAAGCGACATCTTTGATTGTATCGTTTTCAAGTAGAAGGTATTAATACCTGTTGATTTATCCAAAGTCAGTTATCATTTGTTGAGGAATCCACATGATTTAGATACTTGTTAGACACAGGCTATAATACAAGCAACAAAGATACCAATAAAAAGGACCACAGTACAGAATATTAGATTGTTCTTGATCTTTTCGGATAATTTGCTTGCCATTACAGAACAAGCTTTTTAGTTGTTCTGTTGAAAAGGACTATCGTCTTTTTTCTGTCTTTTTTTTTTCTTTTTAGTAAAAAAAGTATAGCAAAGTTAGATCCGAATAAGCCAATAGAAATCGTCAAACGAAGCAAAAAAGAAAATAATTCTGTGAGAGTTATCCAATTTTGAGATTACAATGATGACATGCAAAAAGTTTAAGAGTTCGCTTGAAAATTTTGCTTCAACGTTTTTTTTCTTTTCTCTGAGAAGTAAAAAAATGCTACGACGTTTGTTTAAGCGGAATGAAAGCTTATCGTCAGTATAACACAACTGAAAGCTAATGAAACACTTGAATGAGTTAAGAGTAAAACAAAAAAAGATCATGTGATCTCGATGTAACTACTCCATATTGTTTTATTATAAAACAATTAAAAACAAAACACATAGGCGTGTATGTGAGTGCCTACGCGCGCACGCATGCATAATAAAGTCTGTGTTTGTATGGTGGGGAATGAAATACATATACATATTTGGTTGAATTTACGCGCAATATGTTGCCATTTTTATATCCAACACCTAAAATAAATCCCCTGAAGACAGACCTAAAATATTTGATTTATATAATATATTTCCTCAATGCGCCAAAATGGATCTTACAGTAGAAAAACTGGCATGGAATCTATATGATTATTCTGTGTTTGAATGTATGCCGGTTAGGTTTTCCTAGCTAGGGCCAAAGCGTATTATCTGCTCTATCAGTCCAGTTCTCCTAATGTGGGATCAGTTAGTCTTTAAGATACCTCGATAATAATATAAGACCGGGGGGGGAATTGGGGGTAGTATAGGAGATGTGAAGCGGGGGAAAAGTAGGGGGTGTAATGGAAAATTAGCAAGTTACAAAATTAGAAAAAGACGAAAAGGAAACCAGATGAAAGAAAAAAATAAATATTTGTCCAGTCCTTCTGGTGTGGGATCAGTTAGGCTATAAGATACCTCGATAATAATAAACGACGGGAGGGAAATGGGGGTAGCAATGGAGATGTGAAGCGGGGTAAAAGTGGGGGGTGTAATGGAAAAATTAGGAAGCTACAAAATTAGAAAAAGACGAAAAAAAAAACCAGGTGAAAGGAATATATATATATATATATATATATATATATATATATATATAGTGACAAAATAAATACAGAGACAGGCTTGCTGACAGGAAACATTGAATGGAAGATTGAAAGGCAGGTAGGGATGGAGAGCCGACAGAGATGAGATATTAAAATTATTTATGAAGAGATAGAGAAAAAGAAAGATAAATGAGAGAGTACAGGAGAACATTTTTGTATATTCCTTATTCTGCTTCTGCCTATGAAACTAATCCATGTTTGTATAAGGCTTAGGTATGTACATGAACGAGCAACAGAAATTGGAAGAATAAGTAGATGCAAAGAGCGAGAGAAGAGCAGAGACATAACAGATAATCGACACACGGGGAAATTCCACGAGGCCAGCTCATTTTTGCTATTTGTTTATATTTCTTTCATCTTATTTTATTATTTTTATAGCCACACCCAGATCGATAAGTAAATTGTGCGGATCAGAAGAGAACTTCCTGATTATTGTTTATCGATTCATCTTCTATGGTTTATGTAATTTTTCTTTTGAGATGATAATGGTTTAGTGATACAAGTGTTAGTAATTAACACATAGCTAGGATAGAAGTGGATTTATACCTTTTCCAAGGGTATTTTTCGTTAAGTCAGTGTTGGAAATCTGCTTTCCGATTAACAATTCCGAGCCATTATCCATTACACCACCTGAACATCCAAGCCTTCAGCGGTCACCCATCTGCGTACTGACCAGGCTCGACGTTGCTTAACTTTGGTGATCGTACGGGAACTGGTGTTTCAATGTGATGTGGCTGTGGATATTTAAACTTACATCCCTTATCCTTATTTCTTTCATCTTATTTTTATCGCCCCACCCAGATCGGTAAGATACGCATATGACACTATTCTCCGATCGATGATTAAATGCGTGAATCGGAAAGAAGTAATAAGCTTTCAGAAATATTTGAACTCGCATCTCTTATCTCTTAGATTGGTTTGAATTAAGGGTTTTCCTTCTCCTAGTCTGGTTACTAACCAAGGCTATAGTGTCCAATTTGTCCTGCTTTTTATTCATAGTTTAGGGAGGGAGAAGGGATGGATTCATACCTTTACCAAGGGTATTTTCGCGTAAGTAAATGTAAGGAAGGACACATGGCACAGTGGATAAAGGCGTTGGTTAGATCCAGTGACAGGACCCAAAGAGTTCAATACCCGGTTAAGGCAGTGGAGAACTTTCAGAGGAAAATTAACAGGAGATAACTGATAACTGACATCCATCAAACATGGCACGTGGAACTAGATCAGTCTACCCCAGTGAGCGAAATAAAGGGTTCAGTTCGACATTCCAACCACCTGAAGAATCTCGGAGCGTACAACGGCCGAAACGTTGTAATAAATATGGCGACAAAGATGAGGACAATAATCCGAATAATGTAAATAATGTAAATGTAACGGACCCTAGTAGAATGCGGCCCTCCGACTTTTCATTCCGAGCCGCTATCCATTACGTCATAGCAAAAAAGACCGGAAAATAGTGTAGAGAAAAAAAAAAAAAGAACCAAAATATACAAAAAAAGGAAAATTAAAAAAACAGAAAAATGTTTTAAAACGGTATTTTTTTTCTAGCCGCTATATCGTATCTACATGTAGATGCTAGACAATTAAAAAAGACCGGAAAATAGTGTATAGAAAAAAAATTGTTGGTTTTAAATTTTCAATTACAAGCCGTTGAAGTGAAATTATTATTATTATTATTATTATTATTATTATTATTATTATTATTATTATATCGTCTCTGACTCTAAGATGTTTTGAACGGGTGATGATGACCACATCTCAGCTCCTATATGCAGCTTAGAGACACAACACTTTTCTCACAACTACCTTTGCACACTCACTGATGCCAGGTATCCCCCAAGGGATATAAAAAGAACATACAATACAATGTTTGTAAATTTGCAACAAGTCAGTGTCACTGATTGAGTCATATTAGTGCATGAAATGTTGTTTAGCAACTTGGGGTATTTAGGGACTCAGTAATCCTGAGCGAAGGAGTAAAGATATTGAGAAAAATATGGGACAGTGGTTAATCGGGTTGGAACCGATGAAAAAAATTCAGTTTGAAATGTTAATTTGAACCTATAAAATATTTATGAGGAAGGCATCGAGGAGATTTAAACCTAAAATAAACTATGATTCAGTAAAATCCAGTTTAACTGAAATTCCTGCCTGGACCCACATCCCCAAGGAAGTTGTTATGACGTGATTAATGTGTTTGCTGAAATTCAGCAAAATTTTCGAAAGGTTTCAAATTCTTTGTTTGGTTGTCTACTCTACAGGAATTACGTTGGTTTTTACGAAAAGGGCCAAAACTAAACTGTGGGTAATAAAATACAGTTGGAAGGGTCACATGAAATTTACCAGGCCGTCTGGTTTATTTAACAAAGACGTTTTTGTATAGTTGCTTAATTAATCAAAGTCCCCTTCAGGACAGTTTATAAGCACACACACACATACATGCCGCTTTAACCAATTTGCGCCAGGCCGCCCCAGAGATTACTCGGCTATCTTTTTTCGACGAAATTCTAGCAGCTAAGTTCGCATTTTAACTATTAGATATCTCTCAGTGCCTCAAGGAAAGAAAATAATTTATTGAAGTCGAACCGCATAATTGTGATTGTTGCAACTTCTATATTCTCTCATGAATAAATAAATGACAGCTTTATCAAAAGAGTTTGTACCTCTTGTTAAAAATTCGGGAAGGTCGACCGAATTAAGAAAGTCGCTAGCACCGAAACACCGTCTGCTAGAGTGAATAACAGAGCACGCATTTCAGTGGATACACAACGTAAAAGATTCCACAAGATGACACTAGACCGGCGAGGGAGACAAACGATGAAAATAGCCGCGCCCTATTTACACATCCTTGAAGTTTACATTCAGCATACGATGAACTCGATAATCGATCATATTTTATGCCATAACCACCAGGAAGTAAACAATATCACAAATTTACATCCATGCAAATATCGATAAATACGCCCGTGCGCGCACATGTGTGTTAATGTTATTGTACAACGCTGCAGTAAGAGGATTCTTTGAATTATACATTCATGCCGAAAGTGCGACACGGAAAATATTATGTGATGGGAAGTTCTACAAGCAGCTCACATTCTAGACTGGTCATCTTCAGACTGCCACTCGTCTCAATCTCTGTAAACACTCATTATTTGGTCAGTAGTTCTAACAAGTTCAAGATATGAAAACATCCCTAAAGACTTCGCCAAATCAAAAATGGAATCATTCTTTTGTGATGTAATACACAGGAGGCGTACAGTCATAGAAAGCAAAAAAAAAAAAAAAAACAAACTGAAAAAATGCTTAATAAAATACTTTTAAAAAACAAAGAATACTTTATAAAATCAGAACTGGAATCATTTTTTGTGATGTAATACACAGGAGGTGTACAGTCATGGAAAGCCAAAAAATATACTTTGATGCCTAAATAATGATATTATTAATTTAAGATTTTTTTCTAGAATTTACTGAAAACTGCCGTATCAGCCGAAATATACCATGTTGTAGTTTACTAAGGTTAGCTTACTCTGGCACATCCATCCAGTGGGAATCGAACTCATTACTAATGGTCAACCAAACTAGCACGCTAACAATTACTCCGCACCGAAGCACCTTCGAAATATATAAGGTAGAAATATTTTCTATACCTTTAGTCCTGTTTACTTCTAAGAACATACCGCGCTGTTTCTCATTGCTACCGTTCAATGTTTTATTTGAGTATTCTTGATTTTGTGTGAACCTATACGTGTCCATACCTGTGTGAAAAAAAAAATAAATATAAATAATAAAGAAAAGTAGATATAGAGATAAAGAAAAAAATTTAGTAGCAATCAAAGAAAAAAGAGAGACAGAGAGAGGAGAGAAGTAAAAAGAAAGAAAGATAAAATAGAGCATAAATAAATAGCAAAGACAATCTTTGTTATGGAATTCTTTTTAATAATAAACACAATTTATCGATTTCCATCTCCTTATTGATTCTACCTGTGTATGACTATAAATTACATTCGGCAGCAAGGCCTCTGATCGAAAGGTTTTGAGTAGCGTGAAACCACTTCTTTAAATGCTGTTGTTGCCAGGTCCATCCTGATATTGGGTGGTAGCACCTGTTAGGGTCCCAGGTATGTGCAAATAGTAAACCTCCAAACTGGGGTCAAAATACTATTAAAGTATAAAAAAACATTCTTATAGTAAACGTTTCCAGCAATAGATTTTATTAGTAAAAAAAAAATCCTGCAATAGATTTTAATAGCAAAAAAAAATTACCAAAGCTTTGAAGGAAATTAAATTTTGGCCTTTAATGACCCATAAGGAGTTGATATGTCGTTAAACAAAACAAAACGTTTTGGTGGACGTTCTTGTGTATATGTCTGCATGAAAAGTTGCAATATTAACCGATCAGATTCGAAATGTAATCTTTCATTTGAGCAATTCATGAAACCTTGCTACCTTGTTCCTGCAGTCATCACGCATCAAAGGGCTATCATTCCCCCTCCCCCACTTAGATTGATATTGGGAAAGTTGCGCAGCTTGAAACCAGTCGGTGTTTCTATTTCTCAGTTCTTTAACTGTAGTGCGCCATGTCATTTTAGGACGACACCTTGGTCTTTTTGCAGCCTTGACATATCCTGTTTAAAGCAACTTTGGCTGCCAGGTAATCGTAGGATATGGCTGGTGAACTGTGTACGCCTAACTCACCCATTACAATAAGATTTCTATAATTTGTACGATTTAGCACTTCCTCGTTCCTGATTCAGTGGTTTGCATGAAAATAATGAGGCTTGTTAACTTTCTCTGTATAGACATAAATTTGATATATCTGAATTAATAGACTTATTTTTAATCCGACATTTTTATTAATTCAACTCTTATTTTGTTTGTGGATACCCGTGTTTGAATAGAAGCTCCGTTTATTTACACAGTATATATTTCGTTCACCGACATATGCACTCGAGGAAACGTAACAAAGCAAACGTGCTCTTCGTTTCCCTTTATAGGAGAAACCTCCGTCTGATCCGGTGAGCTTTAGACCGCTCGGTCACAGAGATTGTCACAACCTAGCAAGCTTTTATTTAGCCTTTTAAGGAATGCGTATCTACTCGTTCAGATTTTCCCGAAAACCCATTTCTGCTCGATTTCGTATTCGAAACGTAAGCAAAGCAATTTCTGAAGAATAGATTTATTTTTAATCCGACATTTTTATTACTTCAAAACTTATTTTTAATGACTACACGTATTTGAATAGATACCTTGTTTTTTTTTTTAACAGCGCGTACTTCGTCTACCGGCCTTCACACACGAGAAAAAAATTAATAAAGACAAGGCTTATACAAAATACACACTATTTAAAAACAGGACACCTATTCAAACATTGGTATCCATTAAAAATAACGTTTGAGTTAATATATATATATATATATATATATATATATATATATATATATATATATATATATAAAAGTGAACATAAAGTCAACACTTAGAGGCGACAGTCTGTTTCATGCTAGATGCAATCGTCAGGCATGACGATTGTATCTAGCATGAAACATGAAACAGACTGTCGCCACTAAATGTTGACTTCTATGTTCACATTTATATATACACACGCTCTATCTCTGATCATTGAGCACTTTATCCCATAAATATAGCACATCTTAAGACTATATTTCTTCATATATATATATTCCATGTTCCAGTCGTAATGAACGACACTTTCATATTCCATCAGGTACAATGTCTTTTGTGGATAAAGGCGGCTTGTCGGATACGTAACAATTGCCATTTTAAAAACTGGAAACACAACACACATATCCGAGCCGTCGCTGCATCCATACACACTGCAGAAATGCATTTAAATAGCTCTATCGCAGAATTCATGTGCTGAAAAATTTCGAACAGATTGATTATAAACTAACTCTAGACGAAGTTCTCTACCATTCAACATTGAACTACCTTGGTAGGTTGACACATAATTCATAAGTATGAAATACAAAATTACTTTCCGAACACTATATATATATATATATATATATATATATATATATATATAGTGTATCAAAAATACTTTTACAAACTTTAGGGACAGGTCCATA
>CAHIKZ030001524.1:1407500-1467500 GCA_903632075.3 Acanthosepion pharaonis | reverse complement strand
CCATTTACTAAAGCTCTTTAGTTCAGTTACTCGCTGTTTCCCTCTGTCGCTCTTGGATTCAATATGTCCTGTGAGTGTCAAATTCTCCAAGGCCTCTTTTCTCATTATGTATCCTAAAAAATTCAAATTTCCATTTTTCTTAAAATTTCCTTGTTGCTTTCATGCCCCATCCATAGAATTCTCAGCATCCTTCCGGAAATACACATTTCTGTTGCCTCAAGTTTCCTATTCATTTGTGACCAGCTTTCATTGTCATATTGCACAACAGTTTTGTACTCTTTGTTTCTAATGAATTTTTCAATCGTTTCTTTCTGATCCTAATCACAGGTGTCTCTTTTGTTTCTGTTTTCCTAAAACATTCCTCGTTACTCACATGCTTCGTCAATTGTATTTTCAGCACTCATATTTGCGATATAATTAATGATAAAAGCTTCGTACAACTTAAAATATTCGTGCTACTTATGACATTTACGAAACAATGCAGTTTATGGATGAATCTCGATTCAATCATATTAATTTACAGACAGACAATGAGCTACATGAATAGAGTGAACCTTCTTCTTCTATGTGACGTGTCCCTTCAGGATGCAGGCGATCGTGGCTCTCCACAATTTCCTGTCCTTCGTAGCTCTTTTGTCTTTTTGTTATTTCTCCTAAACATTGTTCCGCCATCTATTTACTCAATCTCACTAATTATGTTATGCGTTGTTTTCCTCAGTTCGCGTTGCCTTCAATCTGTCCTGTGAGTATCATATTTTCCAAGCCCCCTTTCCTCATTATGCGCCCTAGAAATTTCAACTATCTCTCCCTGATGTTAAATATAAGTTTCCTTTTTGTTCCAATTTTCTCTAAAACTTTGTCGTTGCTCACATGTTCAGTCCATGGGATCCTCAGCATCCTTCTGTACAACCACATTTCTGTTGCCTAAAGTTTCCTTTTCAACTATAAGGAGATTTTCCAGCATTCACTGCCATATAGGAGGACTGATATCACGTAACAGTTCAATAATCTTTTCTTTGATCAAGTGAATAGCCATATTAAACCAAGAGGAAATGAGTGTTACAATGAACTGAATTCTCTTGAACTGTTCGCAGATATTGAACGAATATTGTGCAACTGCAAATTCATAGATTTTGACACTCGTTAAAATTTTCTACTGAGGAAAATTCATATATATATGTAATGACCGGCTTTACGTTTCCGAGCACACCCGTCTGCTAGGGCGGCTGGCCAATACCTGCTGCAGACGCCTGATCAGGCTCATTTGTGTTTTGTTCAGCACTCAATAGAATCTTCCCGTGGTTTATACTGCAACGACTTAGTTCCAGTTTCTGCGTATAATCTGGGATGATCAAACCCTCAGTCATGATGACATTTCTTCGTGATAATACAACAATCGACAACTTCTAAACAGTCCCATTTACCCAATTTCCCGCACAAGGTTTGGGTCAACCCATGGTAATGTTTTCAGACACTATCCAATGGTGTCTGATGTCATTAAGAAATCACCTTCCTGACAAATCGACCATGGTGAAATCCGAAACCGGATCTCATTGACAAAAAGTGAAAATTTTAACCCCTCTACTATCCACCCATTCAAACGAAGGTTTAAATATGTGCATAAATTGTTGTTGTTTGTTCTTTTAGGGGAAAATCTTAACTGTGTCAAGGGATAATAATTTCCCACACCTGAATCACAGTAGAAATTGGGGGTTTCACAAATCCCAGAATTAAATGTCCAGCTTGTTGGTTTGGGGATCTCTACTTCTATTTTTGCATTTTAGACGTGTTTCTCTTTCAAATTTATGTACGCATTGGTTACAATAGTTAAACAGTAACAAGAAGTCAACCTTTCTTTTTCTATTTATTGAATTCTCTCATTTTATTTTTGTACTTTTTAAAACATTACCAGTATAGATGCATAAATGGACAAAGAACATTACTATAAAGTCATTATTTGTATAAATAAAGTAACGCCCACGCAAAACCAGGTTAGAGTTTTCACACCTGTCTTAACTGCTGAAAAATGGCGTCATATTCTAATCTATTTAAACACAGCTGTTTCAAAATGTTACCCAAAGAATTTTTTTGTATATGCACACACGTTCCTCGAGTGAGTGTACTTCCCACTTAAATACATTTTAATCATTTAACATAATTTTACTTTTCTGTTTTTTTTTGGTTTTTTTTAAACAGACACCACTTTCCTTCTTTTCTTTAAATAAATTCATATTAATAGACAGCAGGGAGACACGGTAGAGTAATGGATTGCGGCTCGGATTGAGGAATTTGAGTTCGGATTCCAATCGAGTTCATTACATTCACTTACGTACTAATACCCTTGGGAAAGGTATGAATCCAAATCTTCTCTCCCTATGGGTAAATAGTAAAAGAAACTGTGTTCTATAGCCTTGGGTGGCAACCGGTCTAGAAGAAGGAAAACTCTGAATTCGAAACTGTATGTAGCCCTAGCGAAGCACATACTATGTATCCAAGGAAAGGATCGTTCGCTGGAATTGTCTAGATGATCCCGACTACGGTCGATTCCAAGAGTCAGACACGGTTCAAACAGACACCACTTTTTTTAAATTTTATTTAACATTGTGTTAGTTACCTCGGATTTTCGAAACTAGATAATCCCCTAGCGTCTGCCTCCCACGACAACTGCGCCATAGCACGTGCTACACACACTCACCAACTCAGGAAAGTAGTGGGTGGGAACAAAAGAAACAAGTGACCAACTAGGAATTACATATACTTTAAACATTTTGGGTTAACAAAACATCACGGAGGACTAACGCAGGGTTAAATAAAATCATATTAATAGACAGGCACGATTTAAAAAGTTACCACTTTTCTTCTTTTTTTTTTCTTTAAATAAATTTATATTAATGACCAGACACGATTTGAATAAATGCTCTTTTTCTTTAAATAAATTCATATTAATAGAAAGACACAATTTAAAATCATATAAATACTTATCAGGATGTCTCCATTTAGTGGGAGAATCAGTCTCGACATTTCTCAAGAATATCATGAAAGGTTTTGCATAGAGGATAATAATGTCAGGTGTGATTCAACTAAATCAATGGTTTTCAACTGGTGTACCGTGAGAGGATCGTAGGTGTTCCGTGAAAATTTTTAAAGGACATTAATTATTTTAGAAAGAAGTCAACAGCACAATAAATGTACATAACAAAATTAAAACCCTTTTAAAATTGATTATACGAATATATCATTGTTATAATAAATAAACGTATACATAATATATAAAGTAAGTGGGGTGTACGAAATGAGGTCAGAGAAGAGATAGTTGGAAACACATGTACGACTGGTCTGGCGATTCGAGAGACAACTCTCTGGCCAGAGGGAGATGGTCCTTGTCGTAGACACCAAGGCCGTGCATGTGGGTTAGAGAGTCTTTTCTGGGGAGAGGAAGGTAGCCTGGGATCGAGAGATCAGAGGAGGGGATAGACGAGACAAGGTTGGTCTCACAGAGAGCCAGTATATCCGGGCAGTTTGCAGTGAGGAAAGATTCCATACTGCAGAAGTTTGTAAGTAGTGAGAAAGATATTACATAATTTTGGTTATCCCTAAAGGGTGAATTTGCAAATATTACAAAAAGAAAAAAAACAATAAAACAAACAAAAAAAAAAAACAATAAAAATTCTTCTTCCATTCTCAGCATTATATTTGTGCGAATCAAGCTTTTCTGTAATAAACAATATTAAAAACAAAAATCATGGCTAGATACCTTGGAAAAAGATTTAAGAGTATGCCTGTTCAAAATTCGACATTGCAAAGAACATATTCTAAAAAAACGGCAAGCTCAGGTATCTGTAGCAGACCGTGGGTTTACGTGTTGTTAAATTAGGAACACGTTCGTTTATTCCCGCTAGAAGAAGGTCCACTACAAGAACATGGCGGACTCAAGTTGAGTCCAACCGAAGATGTAAAGAAAACAAACAAGACCGATATATATATACAAACAAGTATATGTATTAAACAACAAAATTTACAATGGACATAGACATTAACATTCGTGTTTGTGCGTGAACGTAAAGAGTTTGTATTTTGGTGAATGTTCGTACGAGTATGTGTGTATAATGTTAATGGCGTCTCCCACAAATGGGAAGCCGCAATCTTCTGCGAGAGCTTACATTGTAGATGTGTTCGTTGAAAATGCAGAAATGAAAAAGAGAACGAGGCAAGAAATCGCCCAGTATTTATAGTGTAGGGAGAGCGTGCCCTAGTGAACAATTAGGAAATTAAGGAGGAGTTAACTCCGACATATTTAATTCAATGTTAAATTATAATAAACAGAAAAGAAGCAAATATAAGAATTTTAATTATTATCTTTTTATTACAGATTATAATAAATTGTTTTATGTTAACAAATAAATCATAAAAATCTTTTTGATAATAAGTGTAACACGGAAGTCTAACTATATAGAATCAAATGTGCTGTGAGATAAAAAAAAAAGGTTGAAAAACATTGAACTAAATTGTGATAGTATTGCTGAGATGCATGCATCATAGAAATCTATCAAGAAGGAAATAAAAACGAAAAATTTTTTTAAATTATTCATGTGTTTTTTAAATTTATTGTTAGCGGTTGCTGTATTGCTAACACATTTATTCCCAGACTCATTTACTGACTGTTGCAGTTAGAAAATTGGGTGGAGTTGCTATTGAGGTACTCCAACCAGAAATAATCATTTTCTTTCATATTAACATTGACTACACACTCCAAATCACCAATATAAAAAAATAACTTTTATAAAAGTTAATATGAGTGATCCTGAGAGAACCAGAAATCCTACCAGGTTTTATTATTGGCGGCCACAATCCTAACAACATCAGATATGCAAATGACACAGAGTTGATAGCAGACAAAAGAAAGGAAACTACAGGAACTCCTACAGAAGGCAGTGAAAGAAAGCAGGAAGAAAGGACTAACCATCAGTTGCAAGAAAATAATGCAAGTTTGTCAGAAAAAAGGAACAGTTCAACTGTAGTAACCTAGAAGTTACTGAATGAGGAATAACCAAAACGGAGGTTGGAAATGAAATGGTAATCTTTATAGCATCAACAAAATACAATACTTGCCAGCGGCATGAAGTAGGTAAACCACTGCTAGCTGGGTTCTACTTAGCAGTTTACCCCCACTTGTAATAGTTTCCAACGTATTTATGAAGATTGGGACATACTCGTTAGTGTTCATAGGTACGGTATATAATAGATAGATAGATAGATAGATAGATAGATAGATAGATAGATAGATAGATAGTGATATAACCTAGAAAGGATTACTGAATAAAGAATAACCAAAACGGAGGTTGGAAATGGAATGGTAATCTTTATAACATCAACAAAATACAATACTCGCCAGTGGCATGAAGTAG
Organism: Acanthosepion pharaonis; assembly: GCA_903632075.3. Classification (NCBI taxonomy): domain Eukaryota; kingdom Metazoa; phylum Mollusca; class Cephalopoda; order Sepiida; family Sepiidae; genus Acanthosepion; species Acanthosepion pharaonis. The sequence goes on along the minus strand of CAHIKZ030001524.1, from coordinate 1,462,095 downwards.
GTAAACCACTGCTGGTGGTGGACTACTTAGACAGCAGTTTACCCTTACTTACAATAGTTTCCAGCGTATTTATGAAGATTGGGACATATCCATTAGTGTTCATACGTACAGTATATAACATCAAGACACCAAAATCAAGCAGGTGCAAAAATTTAAATATCTCGATAGTGTTTTAGCAAATGACGGAAAATTCGAAATCAAAAACCTGAAGGCGCATTGGAATATCGAAAGATGTCTTCCAAAGCTAAAAAAAAGTATTAAGAAGCAGGAAAATTTATTTGGAAATAAAGAGTACTGAACTGTTGTTATATCCCCTTTTACCACCGCCTACAGCCGGTGGTATAACCACGTTTAGTGATCCGGTACTCAGGGCCTTAGGACGACGTTTTAACTACAGGGTTAACTCCGCGCTGGTCACTGCTGACGTTGGTCCAAGCTGGTTGTTGGTCGCTCTGATCCACACCACGTTGTGTTCTTGATCTCAGAGTAGTGGAAGATCGAATGTCGTAGCAATCAGGCAGTGGCGGGTGCTATATTAAGGAAGAAATATCTTCACAACGAAAAATAAAAGCGAAAGATTCATTGGGTTAATCTTCGATTGATTTATATAGGTCTTAGTACAACAAAAATTAACCCGTCCTGCATGAATCTCTATAGTGACATTGTGCTTCGCCTAATAATTCAGTGTTCAAAGTTCTTTAGAATCAGGAAATCTAGTGGCAGCTGACATAGATTCCAGAGGCACTCGATGCGGGGTTCTCAGCCCAAGTTTTCGAGCTCTCAAAGGTATCTGCTTCTATGGACTTCGGCCCAAAACTGACGTGGAGTCTAAAGGTTCTTGGGATTCGTTGATTCTTCAATTTTCACATTAATCCTAATAAGGGTTCTTTGTTCCATATGCCTGCTTTCCCAATTAACTCTCCAAATTTGGAGAATCATCCACCTTTTCGGGAGTAGTTACATGGATTGCCCCTCTCCAAACTTCAATCTACTTCACTTCACATCTCGCACCACCACTCCACACAAGCGGGGCAAAATTCTCCATTTACTCCATCTTTCTCAGCATCCTTACACTTAGTTATATCTAGCGAAAACATAAACTAGATCACTTGCTCGGCAACTACTGGCTGTTTTCATAACTCGGATCCTAAAAAAAGATTCGTTCCTTGTTTACATTTCCCAATATATTTTCGAGAACTTAAACCTGTCGTCTGTCTCTCTTCTCGTTTGCCTAAATTATCAAGGAAGAGATAAAATTGTTTCTCCATCCCTGAGCTGATCTTTGTCTAGCGAAAATGTAAACCAGATCACTTTCTTATCACGACAGAATCGATTTTCATAACTTCGACCCTCACAACGAGTTCGTTATTTATTTCAATTTCCCAATTCGTTTTTGTTAACGAAAATATAATCCCCGTATGCCTCTGTTCTCGTTAATGATATGTCTTTTCTTAATTCCTCGAGGAAGAGATAAAACTATTTCTCCAAATCTGTTTTTGTCTGCATACCAAATTCTATAAATAAGAAAAGTAAACATTAGGAGGGAAGAAATCCAGACGGTCCCATTTTCAACAAGGGAAATGGCTCCACTTTTTCTCCCCACTCCTCTCTCTCTCTTTCTCTCTCTCTCTCTCTCTCTCTCTCTCTCTCTATATATATATATATATATATATATATATATATATATCTTCCAGCTTACATTCCATTAGCCCTTTTCTGCTCAGAATTAATATTTACCCACCTCATGGCCTTAGTGTCACATTAGACTCAGAAAGAGTTGAAATTTCTAGGGCACTTAATAAGTAAAGATGACTTGTAGAATTTGACATTATTAGGGCATTTTAAAGGCAAGAGGGATAGAGGAAAACAGTGAATAACCTAACGAGCTTGTATTAACAGAACAGGGATAAGGAGCGATAGTAAAAAGACAAATCTTACTAAGAGATACAAAGGACGGGAAACTGTGAAGAGCTTTGATCGTCCAAGTCTTGAAGGGCTACGATACATAAAAGAAAAATAGGGGACCAATTTGCTATGTAAATTATTTGTAAATAGATCCCCCGAAGAAAGGCACGGTGGAATAGTGGTTAACAGCTCAGGTTGAGGTATCGGAGTTCGAATTCCAGTCGAGTTCATTACATTCACTTACATGATGATACTGATGGAAAAGGTATGAATCTACCCCTTGTGCCCCAGCTATGGGTAAAATAACAGGACAGACTCGGTCCTATAGCTTTGGGCGGCAACCAGTCTAGGAGAAGGAAACTAAATTCAAATCATCTGCTACCTTGTAGGTCCTGCCTCTTTAGGCAAAGGCTAGAAGGAGGTAACTTCAAAAATTAATCCACCTCTGAGAGGAGGGACAAGGTAACCAAAACATCCCCGGTGCAAAAGGAACTTGCAAGCAATTGCACTATTTTGCCTTGAATGTAACCATGAACCACAATTGTCAGATGGAAAGGAGGAGTGACCACAGCAGAGCAAAATGCACTAACTTAATAAAATAATGATGAAGAAAGTCAAAATAAAATATGCTTATACAACGTGATTTCTTAAAATGTAAAAAAAAAAAAATTAAAAATAAAAATAATTTTAAATTCAAATGTATAGCGGCTAGGATTGAGGAATCGGAGAGCAGAGTTCGAATTCCAGTAGAATCCATTATTCACTTACATGCTAATACCCTTGGGAAAGGTACGAATCCTCCTCTTCTCTCCCCAGCTATGGGTAAATAGCGGGATATACCGGGTTCTATAGCCTTGGATGGCAACTGGTCTACAGCAGAAAAAAATGGCAACCTACTGCGGGAAAAAATCTGCCTCATCAATCATGTATTGAAAGATACATGATCGCCTAAGCGTGTATCACGCATGGCACATAACTGACTGAATCTGGAGTTTTTTTGGAGGTGGGGTTGTATATTATATATTACTATCTATTAAGCACTTCAGATTATGAATTTCAATAATCGTTTTTTTTTTTTTTTGTTTTTTTTTTTGTTTTTTTTTTTTTTTTTTACATTTTCAGAAATCATGTTATATAAACATTTTTGCTTTGGCTTCCGTAGAAGGATTACTTTACAACAAATTTTACATTGCAAACTGGACACCCCTCTTATTAACTTTCGAACATTTTTTTAAAGAGAGTTGTTAGTCTATAATAATATGAAAATAAAATTGAAAAAAAAAAGAAAGTTATATTAACTTCATTAATGTTCGTTGAAACCTTTTTTTATTTTATAGGATTAAGTCATGAATGGTAATTGTGTTCGGTATGAAAATTCGATGACTATTCACTGTCTTATTTGGACTGATGTCCTCATCTTGTGGGTTGTTTCAGCCTTTGTAACTTTCGATCTTCTTCCACAAATTTAAAACCAAACTCTTTATTCAATTCATAAGGGTAAATTTCTCTAATTCCGCTGTGTATGTGATTTCGTATCAGTTAAGATTTCCAAGTAAATTCGTTCTTGTGATGTCGTTTGACTCTTCTTCTGAAATTGAGTAAATGATCTTTTTTCACTACCCGACCGTGGTATTGAACTCCAGCTAATGTGATAGAGGTGCGTTCAAAACACAGAAACAAATCTTATCCACAACTTCAACTTGCACACACACACACACACACACACACACACACACACACACACACACACACACACACACACACACAAAATTAAATCCACAAACTAACAGTTTTATGTGCATTCGTTGAATCTTCCACACTAAATAATTTTAGCACAAACAGTTATGATTTCATGTGATGTTATTCATGAAGCCTTGTGACTAAGTGAAACCTGATTTTATCTCCGGTGAGAAACTTTTTCTATTCAATGTCTCAAAGGAAAAGTGTTTTCTTATTAAACTTCCGTCTTCTGGTGAGGTCTTGCCTCGGCCCTAAAATTTAGATGGTCCAACCGGGAATTACGACATAATGTATGTGTTATGCTATAAGGGATCATTTTCTCGGATCACTCAGAAATCTAAACATCAGTGAATAATAAAACATATACTGCTTAAAGTATCAAAGATTGGACTTATAGTACGGTGTTCAGTCACACCCACATTCTGCTCTATGCAAACACTAACCGTCATTAATAACTGTAAGTGAATTTATCAATTTTCCTTAAATGCACAGAGTATATAAAATTTTCAGAGATCAAGTATAAAGAGAAAAACAGTAGGTTGACTCACTGCCTTTCCACTATTACCAAGATTATCCGTACCGCGATTTTCTAAATCCAAATACAGAGCTTTCTCACTCCTGTTGGAAGAATCCCTCCTTGATTGACCCTGTCTTGAGGTGTCTAGCTTTACTCACCACCCTTGACCACTTTCGGGTTGATGAGGCTATTTAACCCATAGTTGGGTTAGATGACCGTTAACTCTGATGAGTACATCCACCTTTTAACAGCTCTTGTTTTTTTTGTTTTTTTTTTTGTGCTGTTGGGGTTCCACTTATCCTCCGCGCGAGGCCAGGATCTGGTGTGGGAGTCGGTTTAGTCGCCTAACACTGAGGTTTTGAATTCAGAGTTGTCCTTCTCCTAGATCGGTTGCTATAGGAATGTAGGGATGAAAAGGGCGATTATCTCCCTTTTTTTTTTTTGAGATGAACTCATGTGTGTCACGTGACGGCCGCTTAGTGAGAGTTCATAGACTGACGAAAGTGGCCACTGATTTTTCAATTAGCACCATGGAATCAAACTTAGTACAGGCAACGACTAAATCTGCTTGCCCAAACCGAAGCTAAATCTACCAGCCTGGGTGAACTACCAAAAGGGCATCACACAAGCACATTGCACCGTTTTCCCGTTGGAAAAAATATGTCCTCATCAGAGACATATAGAAACGATCTCCAGATCGCTGTCTCCATTTTGGGAAATACATATGACTCGACGTTTTTCCTTTATGAAGTATGTCCTCACCAGAAACTTAGAAGATAAATCCGTCCTGTTCGAATTCTCGTTAGGAAATATGAATATGGCTTCTCCAGAAACACAGAAAAAAATCCTCCGGTCGCTAGAATTCCCGTTAGGAATTATTACAAGTAAGATCTGTTTTCTCTTTGTCATTTTCCCACTGTTTATCAATGTATACATCTCTTATAATTATTTGTGTGTTGGACAAGTGTAAATCAAATGCATTCATGGTAGCAAAATGCTTTCACCCTCCATATATATATATATATATATATATATATATATATATATATATATAAATATATATATATATTTGGATTTTGAAAATAAATATCAGTGACTAGGTGTGACTCTCGTAGTTTTTTGTCAATAAATATCTCTTCTTGTTATCCAGTTGTCGTGACTCTCAAGTCGATTTTTTTATAGAGTGGGGCGCTTATATCTATATATTGTTATCCATATATATATCCATATATATATATATATACTATATATATATATATATATATATATATATATATATATATATATATATATATATATATATATATATATTATATATATATATATATATATATATATATATATATATATATATATATATATATATATATATATATATATATATATATATATATATATATATATATATATATATATATATATATATATATATATATATATATATATATATATATATATATATATATATATATATATATATATATATATATATATATATATATATATATATATATATATATATATATATATATATATATATATATATATATATATATATATATATATATATATATATATATATAGGGGAGGAGGTTAAATCATTTGACTGCCATGAAAGAATTTGTATTTAACGGTCTTTTTATACAAGAATACGAACAGCAAAATATCAACATGTTCTACACCTTACTTCATTGGCCTGTTTAATTATTTGCAGTGAATTTGGAATTAACAAGTGGTGCAATTGTTAATAATGTAATTTGCATACAAAGTGTATTCGGTGTTTACTGAAACCAAAGCAATTTTGTTTCTTGTTAATCGATATCATCAAATGTCACCAGTCTACATTCCTTACTGATGGTGATTACCTCATTTGTTATTTAATACATTCTGCTTTACTTTTTTTTATTCCTTTCGTGCTTAATTTTCATGTGATTGCAAATTTAGTTAAATGCATTTGGTAACAAATTCAGCGTTCAACCCTATTTCGTTTGCAGAAGAAAATCATTTCATTCTCAACTTTGATATTCTTATTTCAGTAAGCATGTCTTAGGTTGATCTTAGGTTACGTAGTAAAGATCTATTCTATTTTATGGTAAAACGGTTATACCTCATCTGATCATAGCAACAGAATATCTCATTTCTAAACAATAATACGATGTAGCTAATATATTGTTCTTTCTTTTATTTTGTATTAGCTTTCTTGGGATATTTTTACGTTTAATGATTGGGAAAACAAAAGTCTTCTTTTATAGCCATCACTTCTTAAGAGGAAGTTTCAGCCAAGGGAGATAAATTTGAATTACTTGGTTTTAAATGGAACATTCAATGGTAAAATAACATGCGACATTAAAGTTAATAAAAAAAGACAACATGATAACGACTTTTCTCAAACTTAACAACAATAAGAATTTTATTTATTTTCGTATTTGAAAATCATATTTGAAAAAAAAAAAGCAAGAAAACATCAGTTGCCGATAGGAGTCTTTATCAACTTTTTTTTTTACTTCAGGGCGCACTTGTCGATTAATTAAAACTTTGGGACACACTTTAAATTTTAATAAGGAAAAATTAGTCACGAAATTTAGGAATCGAAAAATAATAAAATCTTCTGAAATAAGCATTTATTTTTGTTGTAACCTAGTGAAGGTTACTGAATAGAATAATCAAAAGAAGGTTGATAATGAACGTTAATACTTAGGAATAGGATACGAACAACACATAAGATTCGCCAGCAGCGCGTAGAAGAAGTAGTCAACTGCTAGAAGTGAATCAAGTGAATGCCACAATGAATCTCCATCTGCAGAATATCTACCAACCACCCCACGCGGTCAGATGTGGCACAAGGTCGAATTGAATGTGGGGTATCCGAGCCCGTAGGCTCGGCCAAAAATTCCCTGTAGTTTTACAGTCAAGTTTAGTTTTATGGTTAGGGTTAAGGTTGCAATATTGCCAAAAATTAAATGATTTTTGTTCATAATTATAAAAAGAATATATACTACTAGCAACTAATGAAAATTCAGCGAATATTTTTTGCTGTTCTTAGTCTTCTCTTATCTGATTTATTTCTGAAAAAATGTTATTTCGTCTGAAGAACTATTTGAATGTGTCATGTGTCCTTACCTATTACTACAGAATGAACTCTTCCTAACACTATGTATACTACGCCTCTCAAGCCGAGCTTCTCGACTTGACGGTCGAACTCTCTGCTTTTGAGCAGAAAGGAACCCGGACGAGGCTCCGCCGAAGGGCAGAATCTCGTTCGGGGAGGTTGACCAACCCGATCCCGTTTATACGGGTTCTACGGGCATTTTTTGGCCGGGCCTACGGGCTCGGGAAACCCACGATAAACTCGGCCTTGTGCCACATGCAACCCTCGTTGGGGGGGGCTAGATACCGAATCAAGCCGAGCTTCTCGGCTTGACGGTCGAACTCTCTGCCTGTGAGCAGAGAGGAACCCGGACGACGCTTCGCCGAAGGGCAGAGTCTCGTTCGGGGAGGTTTATCAACCCGATCAAGTTTATACGGGTTCTACGGGAATTTTTTGGCCGAGCCTACGGGCTCGGGAAACCCACTTTAAACTCGGCCTTGTGTCACATGCAACCCTCGTGGTGGTGGTGGGGGGGTTCTAGATACCGAATCAAGCCGAACTCTCTGCCTGTGAGCAGAAAGGAACTCGGACGAGGCTCCGCCGAAGGGTAGAGCCTCGTTCGGGGAGGTTGACCAACCCAATTCTGTTTTTACAGTTTCTACGGGCATTTTTTGGCCGAGCCTACGGGCTCGGGAAACCCACGTTAAACTCGGCCTTGTGCCACATGCAACTCTCGTGGGGGGTAGCTAGATACTGAATAGAGTCGAGTCGATAGTAGTTCACTACAAACCAGTCTGACAGTCATACTAACACCTTCCACATCTTGTATTATTATTTCGTCTAATATACCTTCGTTATTTCTACTCTTGTGTACGTGTTTTTCTTCCTTGGTCCTAAACTAGACCATAACAGAATGTTAATAACCCTTTTCAGAACTATAGAAAATACCAAAATATTCGCTGTTTGCAGAAATATTTATATTTTATCTAGTAATGTGATTCAGTTATTCCTATTTAACCATCTAATTTTTCTAATTTATCTCCTTTGAATATATTTTTCAGGCAGCATAATTTTAAAATACTTTTCTAATACTAAAAATCTTATATCGACCACCCAAATTTACAATCACACACCATTTTCTGTTCAGTTGTTCATCACCCACCCAACAGTTGAAATCGCTCGCCGGTGGACGATATCGCCAAGGTGTGGAAACTCTGGTCTAATACTACACCACTGATCTTGCCGGTATCCAAACATTGAATTTTTCAGTTGCTCAGTCTCTCAGTCAAATAGCAAATTTTTCTATTTGTTTCCCTAGTAATTCTGATCGACACGCTTCTTTACTTGGTATGTTCCTTAACTCCTCTCCGGACTTTTGTTGAGCTTTGCAACACTGACCTCTTGGCAGTTCCCACCATGCTGTAGTGTCTGTAGATATTTCTTTTCACTTGTATATTAGGCAAGAACCCCCATTTTGTTACCAACGAACTGATTGGCACTCATTTCCATTGTTTCCGCTACTATTTCCAAACTAGATCCCCACAAGACATGCGCCCTTTATCGTATCTCTGCAACTGTACTAAAGAAATGTGCGCCTGAACTGGGTCCTGTTCACTTTAAACTATATAAAAGAGCCCTTTCTGTCCTTTACTTTTCAGCTTGTTGGAAAATCCTCTTCTGTAGTCCCTGTTTTTAAGAATTTGAATCCTTCTAACTCTTTTTAGCAAAGTACTAGATCCTGTAATCAATTCTGAATTGATTAATCATCTCATTTCGCTCAGTCAAACAAATAATTCGGCTTTCGATTCTCTAGGTCAACCGCCAATGTTTCAATGGTTATTACTGAAAGAGATTGTCAAGCTTTAAATAAGAACACCAAAGCCCAGTCAGTGGCTTTAAATATTTCAAAGGCATTTGATAAGGTTTGATAATGTGGTCTTCTTCATTATCTGAATAGCTATGGTGTCTCTGGTCTATTTTTTTTTATTTGATCCAATCTTTCTCAACAAATCGTGTAATTAAAGTCATATTAAACGATCACTCTTCTAGATCCTTTCACATTAATATGAGTGTCTTCCAGAGCTCTATGCTTGGACCTACCTTGTTTCTTATCTTCATCAATGATCTTCCCGATGCCATCAGTTCCCAACTCGGTATCTATGCCGATTACACATCTATTTACCCCCGTTTTAATAGGTTCAATAAAATAAATCTGGCTGCTGATTTTAAAAATGACATTAAATTGTTAACTGGAGCAAGAAAGGGCTTGTAAACTTTAATGCCTCCAAAACGAAGCTGATGTTTTTAGCAATCCCATAGAACCATTATTGTCTTCCATCAGCATGGTCGATGCTAACCTCCAGAAGAACAAGCCACAATCTCACGTTTTCCCCACTGACATGAAGTGAAACGATTTTATTGAATCAGTTGCTCGACATACTGCTAGGAACATTGTCATGCCAGACAATTTTTCTCGCCAGCATCAATCTCGTATGCATATAAACCTACCATACATCCATGCATTGAATATTGCTGCCATATCTGGTGCTTCAACTACATACCTCGAGGTTCTTGACAAAATCCAAAGAATAATCTGTAAAGTTATCAGCCCTAACCTGGCACTTCGGCCTCAGAAACTTCCTCACTACCGTGGCGAAGCATTCTTATGCGTTTTCTATGAATCTATCATGACAACTGTTCTAATGAGCGTTCCTCTTTGGTAACTCGACCGCATGTGGTACTAAAATGGCAGCTAGATCTTATCATTTTACTGTTGAAATAGATGTAACCGTAAGTTTTATTCTAAAAGTTTCTTCTCTCGCCTGTTGAACACTATTACGGCATATTGCTTTTCTGTCAACTATAATCTTCCAAAATTTAAAAGCAACATCAATTACCATTTTCTGTCTTTCTTAAAAGAGAGAGAGAGAGAGAGAGAGAGAGAGAGAGAGAGGCGGGTGCGGCAGAAATGCCTCCCACGTATATCTATCATGTAATGGTAAGACATTAGTGGTAATGGTACCCTCACCTAGCTAATGTCCTGCCATTATGTGGGCGGTATATGTGAAATGTATTATTGCCACACCTTGTAAATATATAATGTTCCACAAAAGCATATTTTCTTTTCGATGTTTCATTTACTCAGAAATATAAATCTGACTTGCGTTACGCATGAAAGAATTCACATAAGCAGTTGAAAATCCGGTTTTCTTAGAATTACCTTATCGATATATGTTATCAGTGTCTATTCATTGCTTTCTTTGCTTATACACAAGCACACACACATACGCAGTGCATTGAGACATGAAACAGACTATGGCTATCCCATGTCTACAGCCCCCTATATTTACATATGCTCTGTCGCGGATATTGAAATTTTTACCCTAGAAATAGAGAATATCTTAAAACTATATTTTATCAGACACACATATATGATATGAAAATTTTACTTCCTTATCAACTCTAAGTTCTTGTGCCAGACACAAAACTTAATTGGTAGAAACAACTTTTGAAAATAGGCGCAACTTAAGAAATAAGATGACCACTGAGTAAAATTTTAAAAGGAACAACATATTTATTTACAATTTATAAATTCAAAAAGTACAAAAGGGTTGCACAAAAATTTCCTTTTGTGTGGCTCTTTGCAGCAATAACGTAAACATGCGATGAGAGAACACAACAAAGTGCGTTTGGATCATTAACAGCTAAAAATAATTCAGAGTCAGGCCTACTTAAAATAGGAGTGAACAATATCAGAATCATCTTAGCTTATGTATCTGTCTATATTTCTGAGATAAGGTATTATGTACATTATTTACATTGTCCTCAAGGACACATGGCACAGTGGACAAAGGCGTTAGTTAAATCCAGTGACAAGACCCAAAGAGTATGAGTTCAATACCTGGTTAAGGCAGTGGAGAACTTTCAGAGGGGAATTAACAGGAGATAACTGACATCTATTAGGCATGCCACGGGGAACTAGAACAGTCTACCCCAGCGAGCGAAATAAAGGGTTCAGTTCGACATTCCAACCACCTGAAGTAGTACAACAATGGCCGAAACGTTGTGATAAATATGGCAACAGAGATGAGGACGATAGTCTGAACAATGTAAATAGTGTCACATTAGCTTATGTTGGACTACAAAGCATATTGTTTTTCACGGTGTCAAATAAAAATTATATAAAACATCAGTATGAAGCGACAACCTTTTAATTCCAAAACCAACACGTCTATCAGCTCTCGTTTTCAAAATGCAACACACACACACACAAGCACGCACACAGCTGGATTCCTAATTCAAGAATTTCTACAATAATAAATGATAGATCTTCATGAAACAGTTCTTTGGAGTCAAGAAATTGTTCATCTCATTTAAGTATTTTGCATCAAATTTTAAATAAATAAAAAAAAATTAAATTCTTGGAACTGCTTAAATTTTAGAAGTTTGGAACTGCTTAAATTTGCAGAAGTTTATATACCTGGGAAGGGTTTAAACATAGGATGGAAATTGAAATACCGAAATCCGAACGCTCATTGGAATAGTAAAAGATCCTTTAAAAAAAGAAACTAAGAAAAATACGAAGTACCAGGAAAATTTCTTTAGAAACAAAGTGTTCAAGTACAGGAACTCCTATAGAAGGTAATAAAGAAAAACGAGAAGAAAGGACTAAACACCACTTGTAAGAAGATAGAATGTATTGTCAACAAAAGAAACAGATTAAGATGCAGACTACAAGTTGGAGAGGCCAAAATTAAGCAAGTACAAAAATTTGTATATCTATTTAACAGAAGACGGAAAATGTGACATCGAAATCCGAAGGATCGTTGGAATAGCAAAATATGCTTTCCATAAGCTAAACAAGGTATTAAGAAAGAGAAAAATATCGTTAGAAACAAAGAAAAGAGTACTGGATAGTTATATAATATCGGCCCCTCTATATAGTGGTGAATACTGGACAATCTCGCAATAGAAATGTGGTACTACAGAAGGATACTGAGAATACTATGGACGAAGCTAGTAAGCATTGAGGAATCGTTAAAGAAAATGGAAAAATACTTAGAACCAGAAAGAAATAGTTGAAATTTCTGGTACATATAATGAGGAAAGAGGGCTTGGAAAAATTGACACTCACAGGACATAAAGGACAAACGGGACATGGGGCAGCAGGCTACTAACCTGACAAGTTTATGTGAATAGATGGCAGAACGGGGAGTGGGAGGGATGGTAAAAACAAAAAATTGCTAAGAGCTACAAAGGATAGGAAGTTGTGGAGAGTCATGATCACCCACGTCCTGTTGGTATATGGCATATAGAAAAAGAAGATCATTGTTACAGTCGGAGAACACTAACAGTGGAAATAACGAGAACAGAAGTAAAGCTTCATTTAAATTAAACAGTAAATATTTATACCACTATAAATGTACATGTTCGTTATTATCATGGAAATTAGTGGTAAGAATTTTTTTTAATTCCATGTTGTCATCGATAAATTAGTGCTGTCGACAACATTTACATTTGAAAAACAACTCTGTCGTATTAAATTATTCACTTATGACGAAATGATTCTATATATTTCTCACACAAGTTAACAAATAAACGACGATGATTGATAAGAATTGCCTCAAAACGGGAGCAACCATAGATGGTAAATTTTACTCAAAAGATTAATTACCCATTAAACTGTCAAAACGAGAAACGGTTATTTGAAGGATTTGTGCTAAGTTAAGACTATTAAATCTCAAATCAAGGTTTTCACTCCGACGTCAGAAAACACAAATAAATAAAAGTCAACAACGGTGTGACTATTTCTCGAACCAAATACAAACCTAACTTGGCGCTAATCGTGTGCAAATTCTTTTCTAGTCAATGGGAAACATTAAAAAAAAAACATAAAAATGTCGAAGTTCCAAAATCCTAGTTGAACTTTCATGAACTACTGGGTGTGAACAAAATGTTTGTAGCGTTCTTTTTAAGTAAATTTCAAAGACAATATTTAAAAATTTGTATATCGAGTTATTCAACCAGATATTGCGCCATTCTGTTCCAACTTTCGCCATCTTGGAAGCAGTTTCAGTATTGCATCCTCCCAGAACTTGGAATATTTATAGGTGAGGCAACTGGTCTAAGTGATTTTTACAGGCCTCCAGAGAATGGATATATATTTTTTCTTACGTAATAACAAACACGGAGAAAATGGGATTACTAATTTCCTGTCCTTAACCATGTTAAATGCAGAGTTAAAGATTTTGAACACGGTCTTAGGAAACCGATTGCAGGCTGTTCTGGATCATCTGATACCTCCTAAACAGACGTACTATGAATGGTATGACGATTCAAGATAACCTTCATTTGGTTTGTATGATCATTGAGAAAATCGACAATGAAGCTGGGCTGATTAATTTAGATTAGTTTAAGACCTTTGATCGAGTTCACCATCGTCTTTTGGAAACTGATTTGTCTAACTCTGGATACAACCTGAACTTTCGCACATTGATTTTTCACGTATACTTATGGCGGATGTGAACTTGTCAAGATTTATTCATCAGAGTTGTTCACTTTCGTTCATGCTGTAGGTTCTTGCGCTGGAACCTTTCCTGTAGAAATTGAGGGCAAAATCTACGTAGAATTACGTTACCTGGTGCTACTAACTTGATCAAGTACTCTATGTCGACGAGGAGGAAGAGCTCGGCAAAGAAATCCGGTTGTATGAGATGGTTTCAGAGGTCAAATTTAACTATGATAATTCTGTTGGTTTGCAGTTGGGCTCGGGGTGGGGATATCCACTTCTTGGTCTCCTCAATTTGAAGGATGCGCCTTGCAAGATATTCTGCCTCTAGTCTAGTCCGTTGGAGAAGTGGTTGGAGGTATATGTAAAGAGGCGGAAACCGCAATTATTCTATGATTTCGAAGAAATGTTTGTTCAAATAGGAGGACAGATGTGTGCATTTCGTATATCTACTACGTTATCTTTTACCGAACCTAATTTCGCACTGAGTACAACACGGAATAGTACACAGTATACAATGACACATGTTTACTCGACTACACGCCCGTCCTGGGTATGACAGTAAACTACATCTGCGTCCTGGGTAAGACGATAAACTACATCCAACAGCAAGGCCTCTAATCAGGAGCGGGGAACCACCTCTTAATTGCTGGTGTTAATTGCTGACCCGGAGTGGTAGCACTTGTTAGGGTCCCAGCTATGGGCAAATAGTTGACACCCAAACTGGGGTCAAAACACTATGAAAGTGTAAAAATAGGTTTTAATACATACCAGAAATACTTTGTAAAAATTATTGCCAGCAATAAATTTTTAGAAAAAAAAGATATTACCAACTATAGTTTCTTTTGAAAGAAAATATTACCAGCAATAAAAAATTTGTCGGTATTAAATAACCCATTGAGGTTGATATACCGTAAAACAAACCAAACTAAATCGACTACACGCAGCCATATCCAAATAATCCTACTTAATCAACAGATTATGAACGCTTCTCAAATACACGTCATTATTATTATTATTATTGGCCTGGCCTCGCGAACGAAGATTTATGAAGTGGGCTGTCCACGTTGAATGCGGGTACGCTGATGGTCGACCAGGCCGATGTGGGACAGGCAAGTCCGACCGCAGCGCCTGCAATTAGTCTGGTCTGGTATAGCTGCTGAGGCTTCCCGACCCTTCCTCTCGCGGCGTTTCTCCTTCAGGTTGACCCTGCGAGAGTCCTCAAAGGTGGAGATAGGTACGTACGAAAAAGGACATCCCTACATGTACACCTTTATTCACACTTTTGTATTCTTTCCATTTAGTTATGCTCAGGCAATAAAATGTGTTGTAGTTAAATGTATGTAGCTGTTTGTAAATAAACTTATCACTTTAAAGAAATGTCAATCACCAAAAAAAGACCTTCGATACAGTTCACGATGAAGAAAGAGAGTAACAACACACTCCCATTCCTGGATGTTCTAATATCTTGAACAGAGCATAGGTTCAAGACATACGTATGCCGCAAACCGACATTCACCTCAATTTCAACTCCCACCATCCATACAGTGTAAAGAAAGTGATCGTCAGCTGCTTACAACAGCGAGCAAAAGTCATAATTGGGGGCCCAGAGACATTAGATAAAGAATTGGCAGTATAAGCAGTACTCTACAACGTAACAACTACGCTGGGTACATGGCAGCAGCCCCAATAAACTGGGATAGGCGGGTACACGAGGAGGATAACAACACTCAGAAAACAGTCTGCTTGCCTTATGTGAAGGAGTTATCAGAGAAAATACAAAGGATGTCTGGTCCATATAACATCAGGACAACCTTCAAAAGATGGACGACACTTCGCAGATACCTCACCCCAGTAAGACACCCCCATAGAGGAGAACAGGACTAAAGACTGTGTGTACGCCATCTTGTGTAGCTGCGGAAAGATATATAGAGCGGAGGCAGGCCGCCCTCTTAAGGAAAGGCTTCAAGAATACTAAAAAGCTGTAACACGAGGGGAAGTGGAAAAATCAGACGTAGCTGACCACATATAGAGAGAAAAGGGAGATCACCGCCCTCGGGTTGAAATCATAGACAAAGAACATCATTGGAAAATTCGTAAACTTAAGGAATCAGTACATATGTTAGGCCACAAAAATTTCCTGAGCCGACCAAGCATAGAAATGAATACAATATGGGAACTAGTAATAAGGTGTGCCATAGAAAAGCAATAATAACAACGAAAATTGCAATATGAGCTCTGTTAAAAAACATGCAATGATAACAGCAAAATTGCAACATGAGCACTGATAAAAATGGTTGCTGAAGACATTAAGTCCCACAAATCCATACACAGATGTCCTTAAAGACACACGGCACAGTGGATAAAGGTATTGGTTAGATCCAGAGACAGGACCCAAAGAGTGTCCTCAAGGACATATAGCACAGTGGATAAAGGCAGTGGTTAGATCCAGTGACAGGCCCTAAAGAGTGTCAGTTCAATACCCGGTTAAGGCAGTGGAGAACAGGAGATAACTGATAACTGACATCCATTAGACATGCCACGGGGAACTAGAATAGGCTTCCCCAGCGAGCAAAATAAAGGGTTCAGTTCGACATTCCAACCATCTGAGCGTTGTGATAAATATGGCAACAAAGATAAGGACAATAGTCCGAGTAATGTAAATTCGAGAATCTGATACTCACATGGTGGATAGAGCGAAAGAGAGACAAGGGAAAGCAACGTGTGACATACCTAGCGGGGCTTAAGCTAAGTAAATGACAGAACAGGGTTTGGGAGAAGTAGCAAAAGAACAAAACATATTGAGAACTACAAGGGATAAGGGGAAGAGGAGAGCCATGGTCGCCCAAGTCCTGAAGGGACATGGAACATAAAAGAAGAAAGAATCAGCTTACAAACGGCTAAAGTGTCGAAATGATTGGTTGAAATTGGTGTCGATAAAACTGTTAATCTTTCATTTTTATGGCAAAGACCCACTTCACATTCTATGGGGTTGGGGTCAAGCAGCTAAGGAAAGAAAGAAATATTTAAAATCAATTTATGGACTGGTTGAACAATAAGCTTCTATGCAATTATCGTCTGCAGAACTCCCTTCCGATTTCTTGCTTCTATGTAACCTACAATCTTCAAAGATTTAAATACAATGTCAATCGCCATCTTCTGTCTCCTCAAATCCTGTTTCTTTATTGTCTTTTTCCTCACTTCTCACTAAAGTCTTCTCAATACTGGAAAGAGCGATACCTTGGGAAACCTGTTTTCCTGAAAAATTGTTTTAAGAGAAAGATTTTATGAATTTCAACCAAAAGCAGTACTGGCTGCTCGGTCAATGAATACCAAATGTTTGCTTGGGGAGAAACGACTAATACGGTTATCTTTCATACCCTGTACCTCACTGCGCCCTAGTAGCATTATCGTTTTACTTGGGATTAAATGATTTACAAAACAAAACAACGACATATACCATTGCATCCACAACACTAAACTCTCACATTAATATTTCTACACAAAATATTCATAAACAAATTCGGCTCGGTCTGTATTAATAAACCAGTACTACTGGTTCAACATGTTGATAGTAAAACTCTTATGTGTGTCATTTAATTTCAAATTTACCATGTGGAAACATTCTCTAAAAATTACACACTATAAAGATATGAATACAGCCAACTTTACATAATTCACTTGAGAAATCCAACCGGAAAGATATTTTTTGTATGGTTATTCATATAAAATATATCTCGTAAGAGGTCAAACGACATAGGAAGTGACTGTAGAGTAGAAATGGAAGGTCTCATTAGATAATGGGGGATTTTCACAGGCAGACATATACAAGCATCAGAGTGGCCAAGGGCTAGATATATTTTTGTATTTGTATCTCGTTTGTACGAGAATAAAGTAATTAAGAATTACTAGTACCATTGCCGTTGTGGTTATTTTACATGGCGCCGTGAACAGGATTCGGTGAATACGTAGGACTATCTTAACAAAATAAGACATGGTATCTGCACCAGGCGGAAGCCTCGATTTGATTGCTCAACTAATGCAACAAATAATAGAGCTACAAAGGGAAACTATCGCGACGCAACCCCTAACGCGACGCAAACGTCCAACACAAAAAAAAAACAAACCGTCCTGTCATTGAACCCAACGCATCAGACAACGACTGGGCATTATTCCTTGCCGCTTGGATTCTGTATAAGGAGATGTGTAAACTTGCCAACCCAGTAGAAATACGCAATGAATTGAAAACGACATGCTCGCCCGAAGTGAACAGGCTCCTTTTAGACCTTATAGGAACTGAAACCCTAAATTCGGCTACGGAGGAAAGGCTTTTGTCACATATCCGATTCATTGTGGTAAAGGGTTTGGATAAGAAAGTTCACCGGTTGACCTTTCATTCCACACGTCAGGCGGAAGGTGAATCGATTACTCATTTTAAGGAAAGTTACGAGCTCAAGCCAAATTTTGCTCGTTCACAGTTGATTGTCCCAACACGTAAGGCTGCTGTCAGTAAGTCAACTACACATGCGACATGATAGCTGAGCAGTCGATTGCGGAACTCGCCAACGAGGCACACCAGAGTCGAATTTTGGCCGAAGCTGTCGATCTCACCACACTCGAGCAAAAGTTCGACTGACTCGTCAGCTCGTCAGAGGCACAGTTACTAAATGATATTAGCCGTCAACCTCGTCCTACCTACAGATATTTGGCCACGAGCGCTTCGACAACTCCGAAGAACTAATGTACCCGCTTCGCCGAATAAGGGTCCTTGTGTGGGTTGCGGGAAGACATTCCACCCAGGTGGATCAATTAGTTGGAAAGATTTCCCAGCAGCTAAACTGGTATGTCATAATTACGGGGTTAGGGGTCGCGTAAAAAGGGTATGCCAGAAATCTAAAATTGGAATCACGAACAGATCAACAAGGTGCGAGACAGGGCGTGGTTCAATCACTTTCTCAAACACCAGTCTGAACGTTCCCTCCATTCGCGCCATCCGCTATGCTGGCAGATCAAAACGGAGCTGTAAAACCGGTTTGATACCACTCGGTGCTGTGCCTCATCTTGCGTGAGATAGAAAGCGATTGAAGGAGGTGTCCCACATCCACCGCCGTCACTGACAATAGAAGGAACTATAATACATCAAACCCACACTTCCTTTGGACGCACCTAAACTGGTTCAATTAGACACGGCAGTCATCGTATCTTCGAGTTCTCTGATACAGGGGCTCAGCTCAAACTTATTCAAGTGGACGAGAGATGTTAAAACTACTCAAGCGCACAGACGAATACCTTGTATCAACTAGTAATCGAATACGTGGCATCACGGACAACCAACTTCATATAAATGGCGAGTTATTCATGCATTTAAGAATTGTCTCGAAGGAGATATGAGAGATGGTGTGTGTGTGTCAAACAATACGTCTGGGTTTTTACTTTTCAGAATATGCTCTGAAGAATGTTGTCATTTGATTTCCCAGCCAGACATTATGGCTCAACTCGTTGAAAGGCGCAAAAGAAAATGCCCTGCGCACACGCCCACGCAGAAATCCCGTTCCAGCGATGCCTAGTATCATCCCGTCCTTTCCGACGGAAACCAACAGTCACCTACTGGAACGATGGACATGTGACCATTTTAAGTTCAGCACATTTAATACATGCCACACCAACTCTTACAAATTGACAGGAAAGCCATTGGATATAACCTTCGTCCCTGATGCGACGCCATCAGCGGTCGACACATTGATCTCTGCCTCTCATCACTGAAAGAAGAGAGTGAAATAAGATGTCGTATTGGGTATAATTGAACCGGTGCCAGTGGTCACTCCTACAATCTGGTGCTCAATGATAGTAGCCGCACCCAAAAAGACGGCTCCCCAAGACGCACAGTGGCATTACAAGAACTGAACGCTGCATCCATGAGGGGAAACCCATCACACGCCGTCCACATTTAATCAGGTCTCCACCATTCCGGCTCATGGAACGTGTACCACAGCTTACCGCTTTCCCCAGCCGCACAAGATGCCATCCCATTTACCACTTAATGGAGCCGGTACAGGTATTTTCGTGTTCCCCAGAGATTTCACGCGCCTGGAGACTGGTGGACCGGTCGTTTCGACGATATTACAGTGAACATGGTTCGAAAAACCCGTTGCATAGACGATAGCCTCCTTTAGGTAGTCCTCGGTCTGGCACACAATGGAATATGTAACCCATTAGGAAGAATGGGGTTGTGTTTAATCCTGGACAAATTCAATTTTGCAGAGAATGAGGTGGAGTTTGCCGGGTTCTTAATAACGGCTGATGGTGTGAAACCAACGAAGTATATGACAGGCCATCCTTCACTTTCCGATGCCCACAAATATCACGAACGTCAAGTCAAGGTTTGGACTGGTGAATCTAGTATCTTATGCATTCTCGCAAGCTAAGGTGATAGCCCCCTTTCGGGAATTACTGCGCACGAAGAACTAAAAATTTTATTGGGACGAAACACTTGACCAACTTTTTGAAGAATCGAAGCGAGTAATCGTGCAGAAAACTGAGTACGAAGTCAAGACGTTCGAGATCAATAGAATGACATACCTTTCAACAGATTACAGTAAAACAGGAATTGGTTACTTTCTTTTTCAAGAACACTGTAATTGCCCTGACGTAGCCAGTCCAAATTGCAGTGATGGTCGTGGAAAATTTAGGCCGGATCTCGCTTTACTGACGACGCAGAATCCCGCTATGCACCGGTCGAAGGTGAAGTTCTGCCTCTTGTCTATGGGCCAGAATCATCTCGGATGTTTATACTGGATTACCCAGACTTGCTATTGACTGTTGACCATCAACCACTCAAAATTTTTCTTAGATCGGGCCGACGGGAATATAAAGAACATACGTCTCTTTAATTTCACGAGACGCACACAAATGTACAAATTCAGCATTAAATGTCTCCCTAGAAAACTTAATGCTAGGCCCGACAATGCTGCATTCATGTCCACGTACGAGCATCACCCTAGATTGAGGGCTAACACGTCGAAGGAGTGCTGATCAAGGAGAATAAAATCCTTATACCTCAACAACTTGAATCCCTATATTCTGCACACCAGGATGAAAATGGCATGCATAGCAAATGTAAGACAACGCCTATTTTTGTCCGGTTTGGGTCCCAGCGTCAAACAAACCAGATCCCAATGCTAGATATGTAACTCTATCCCCACGTCCCAACCTAAAGAGCCGATCGGTACACTGGTTGAGTGAAAGTGGCCCTAATGTCATCTGGAAAGGCCATGACAGTATGCAATACTGTGAGATAATGGAGAAGTAGCCGTGTCTTGGACCGAGCTGCCCCCCTTGCTTATCAAGGACTAAGCTCTGATAGTAATAAGCTAAAAAGAACTACTTCCGAGGTGACCAATATGGCTGCTGAACTGTCAAGAAGAACTTTCTCTTTTTACGAGATGGAGTAGAATTAGACATTTTAATGGCAAAATATTACAAAATTACGAACGTTTACACTTTACATTTGTTCTTATTTAGTTGTGAAGGATGATCACATGATTAAGCGGAAGTTAAAAATAGTCGCTGATAATCGAAAACAAAAAACCATTGAGATAGAATAAGCAATCTAATCATACCAACTGAAAAAAATCTCACTGTTTTAATAATTTGCATTACCAACATAGACAAAATTCTCGATGTACCATAGCTATAGAAACCTTTGTGAGGGCCGCCAAGATGCATGTAAAGGGCCGCATGCGGTCTGTGGGCCACCAGTTTGACACACCTGTCTAGGCCCATACTAACCTCTCGTATCCTCTGATTTCTCTGTCGACTTCGTCTCAGCATTGCTCGTTAATAGCAGTCAAATTGACTGGTTGGAGTGGTGTCATCAGGTAACAAGATTCCGTATAGGACCGGATTCGCTTTTAATTTGTATTAATTTGTACCAAATGAAGGTCGTTCTGAATAGTCCTATCCTTCACGGTACATGCCTGTTCAGGGTCAAATTGCTTGATAATACATTGTCCAAAACTGTGTTTAACATAAAGGGCAAAAATTACTAATAACACCCAACAGTGTTTATCCTTTCGCAGCAACATAATCGCTAGGGTAGATTCCGTTCTTCATCCATTGGTTAAAGATCAGTGCAAATAAAAGGAGAAACAAGGGTGGCTGCCTCAAGTATATTTCGAAGGGAAGATAATCTATTCTCGGAGTTCTGTTCCTGTCGTCAAGTTTCAGCGTTTCCCAGATTTTCGCCTATGTTATGAGGCCCTTTGCACCCAGACACTTTCGCCGAAAATCGACTAAATAGGCGTCTAACCGAGCGAGGCACAGACTGGTCTTCTTTGTAATATAAAAAAAAAACTCCTGAAAGCTAACTCCAAAAAGTCTCACAGATGCCTTCGTTTGAAGTCACTTGTCTGTCCGGCAATGTGGCGCTAGCGAAGTGTCGTGTTCCGAAGTTCTTCTTGACACTACGTTTGTAATTATTACGGAAGGTTTTCATATCGGACTCGACCAGCAGACACGCAACACCAGCACCGGATATTCGATATGCCCAACAACATCGCAACGCCAGCTCCTCTTTCCTTCCCGACACGTCCAGTTGAAAACCAGACCAGCCGACCAGCAGCAACCATCTACGACGACCAGCAGCGGACCACACGCAACGACCAGCAGCGATCATCTGCGACGACCAACCAACCTTCCCCGTATACTATCTGTTGTAATAACTACAGGAGGTTTCGACACCGAACTCGACCAGCGTCCAACAGTCAACCCGACCGGAACGTCAGCATCTCGACTCCAACCGTCGACACGACCGGGACGTCTGCATCTCGACTCTAACCGACGACACGACCAGTCCAACTACCATTACCCCTTCTTTATATAATAAACTTAGTATTAATCCTACATACCCTCGTTCTGTCGTCCATTTTGTTTCACCCTGTCAGATTTAACGTCTTCGATACGAAAAACGTTAGCTAACCTCTTGTGACCTCATCACCTTTGCGATACGGGGGCGCTCAGGCCGCGCTTTCATATCCAGGGGGTCCGCTACAAAAAAGAGATAGACCTTTCTTCTATCACAGTTATCTCATAAAGGAGGCGTTCGAAATGATTTGATGGGCGAGCTCGGTCATACGAATCGGGATAGTATAGCTTCTGGTTGCCTTGGTCTTTCGGATTGAAATGCTTCAAGAAGGTATCACTCACTTGGATAGTTTCGCGAGGCGTTCTCAGGGTCGGAAAAAAAACTTTGTGCAGCAGAACTGGCAATTTCGCCAGAATGCGTCTGACTAAAAATTTGGTGAAAGTTGGGGAAATATTTCTTGCTTGGTTCGAGTGAAAAGCGCCGACTTAGAGTGGCATCTCAATGTCTATTAGGTAAGTGGATTTTGGGTTTTCGAACTAACCATGAGATTTCAGCTCTCTGGTAGTTGCGCAGTGTCTTTGGTCTTTCTGTTTTTCGTAATTGTTATTATGTCTGAATGACGGAATGCCTGTGTGACTGCGTTGTTGTTTGATTTGACTTTTTTAAATCCTGCATTTTCTTTCATTCAGTTAACACTAACAGTTATTTATGCCAGGGTGAGGAATGTGCCGGTTTTTCTTACTAACAGACGTTTTATTTGGCTTTGTAAATATATCATTGTACATGATCACTGAAGATACATTTTTAAATATTGTGATTCTTTTTACGACACAAAATTGTATATATTGGATTAGTAGGAATACATAGATTTGTAATAATCTCGGGATCACGAGAAATAAAAAAATTCTAATTCCCATGATTCCATAGAAAAAGGAAACCGGCGGAAAATTTAGAGACCTTCTCTTTATTCCGGTACCTCGCAAGGCCAGCGCGTGGAATTAAGCAGCTCCAGAAATTAAAACCACAGATAAGTCAACTTACACAAATATCACTTTCTCATGTTTAATATTGCATTTTACTGATAGACTTATCACTTGCAACTAATTTATTCATTCACCAACACAAACCAGAAACATTTACAAATAATCACGTTACAAGAACTTTCATACATCTACCGAACTTATATACAATCTGAAGGATTTTGTTTATATATATATATATATATATATATATATATATATATATATATATATATATAATGTATCACTTTATTGTTACGATAAATAAGTGTTATATTTTACTAACCAAAAACGGGACTCAAACAAGACCCATCATAACAAATTAAATGCGGTATTATAGTGTCTACTTTAAGATTGTGTAGTGTAAATGAAATGTTTTGGCAAAAGGCATATTATTAGAGCGAATGGATCTATGATTGTCTAGTTAAGTTAGTGACAGGACAGTGAAGACAAGCCCTCCTCTTTCTCCATTTTTAGGTCTTGTGACATATGTGTACATTTTGTGTTATAGATATTCTTTCTCTCTCTTCTTTCGCTCTTCAACCACTGAATGCCATCGTGATAAGACGTGCCTCGATTCCTCTCCGTGGAAGCTTCTTATTTCACATGCGAGCCGACTTTTTAGTCCCAACCGAACCATGTGGCGCTTTCCAAACAACACACCATAAATATCATCTCCATTACAACTAATGACGTAAATATTTCTCTCTTTTCCTGGGCCATGTTAACACCTAGTGTTATATCCATATTTTGAAAATGTTAATTATCTACTGAATGCCGTTACAAGTAATAACCCCTTTCCGTTACACTTTTTAAAAACGGTGCTGGTCATTACAACCCTCTCTATCGTTTATGAACTTCAAAAACTAGTATATTTTTTCTCTAGAACAGAATCAACAGAAAACAATGTAGGTCAATACAATAAATAGACATGCAATTGTTCTAGATACAACGAAATGTCTTTGCGTAATAATAATCAATAATTTAGTTTCAGCAGTGTTATTGTTCGCTTCCTACGATCTCCGTTTGTTGAGTGATATTTTTATGGCAAATTCTCTATTTTCCTTTTTTCGTTGTCAGCACGATTGACTCAAATGCCTTATTAATTTAATACTTTATAAAGCTTTACTTTCCCTGTAAAACGACCAAACATACGGAACAAAATACACAAAGCAGTTGAATTTGATTCCTAAGGGTTTGTAGCGGACCGTGGGTTTACGTGTTGTTAAATTAGGAACACGCGTGTAACTCCTGATAGAATATTATAAAGTCCGCTACAAAATATGGCGGAATCAAGTTGGGTCAACCAAAGATATATAAAACAAGACCGATATATATATATATATATATATATATATATATATATATATATATATATATATATAAAACAAAATATATATTAAACAAGATTTACGATGGACAAGTGGGCAAAACGCAGATCTCTGCGAGATCACATTTTTTTTAAATGTGTCCGCTGAAATGCAAAGTAAAAAGAGAAAGAGGCAAGAAATCGCCCAGTATTTATAGTGTATGGAGAGCGTCCCCTAGTGAACAATTTGAACAATTAAGGAGGAGTTCACTCCGACATGTTGATGTGTTTCGGGTCTGCTTAGGTTCTATTATTATAACTTTGTTGCCGATGAATTAAAATCCTGAATTCAAACGATCAAAACAGCTCGCAATAACACGCATCTAATACTTAATATTCTAACATGGTTAAAGATACGCTATATCTTGATCGTGATTTCGAGTGAGTGAATCATATAGGTCTTACCTTCTTCGAACCTTATGGACTGGCGTTACAGATTCGCAAGCAAAGAATTGTACAAGATGACAGAAAGTAGATTACTTGACGATTTCAACAACAGCTGCAACTAAAATCATTAGCTCAAATAACTCGAAGACAAACTAATGACATTATCAAAATGCTCAAACAAAAGGCAAAGAAGGAAGCCCTCATCAGTACTAGAAAGAGCGATAACAGCTAGTGAATTTGAGAAACCTGCTTTCCTGAAGAATTGTTTTAAGAGAAAGATTTTATAAATCTCAACCGATAGAAGTAATGGCTACTCAGTGAATGCTGAATGTTTCTTTATAGGGGAACGATTAATATTACCATTGCCATATGTGGCGTTGTGGCGATGTTACTCTCACGTAGCAATCAACTATTTTTCTGAACCCAAACTGACCGCTCATCCCTAATGCTATGGTAACATTGCGAAGTGTTGTAGCTGAAAAATTCCGCACGGGTTAAATAACAACAGAATACTTTTTCTTCGCTTAACAATGCGTACAGAAGGTATATTTTGTGATGCCAACGAATACTCGTTGTTACTTTCGTAATGCTCGTTGTAGCAGGGACTTTGTAATCGCAGATACAACTATAGTACGCCGTTGAACAATACGGGTGTCAGACGCCTTCGAGTAATCTCTCACTAATAGTACTTGCTCGATAATATTCGTTCGACAAGTAACCCGTATAGTGATCTGAATAGAGAGATAGTATAGTGAATAGAGTAGATAATAGCGATTCGTATAGTAATAGAGCATAGAGAAGGAATAGCGATCCTCTAGACGTCACTCGACTTCTCATATATGCGTTTCCTCTATGGTCACGTGGTCAACTTAATTCAATAATGGGATCCCCTGTGTTTGCACACTGGCAATCTATGTTCAAACTCCAGTGTCCGCAGCGACACTTTATTCCTATATAACAGTATATTTCTCTTATTTTTTCTATTTTTCTAATACCTGTGGAATAACACAGTAATTCCACCTACATTTTACGCGCGCGCGAGTTTTCCTCCCACACTTGTGCGTGTGTGCGCGCGGATTGCACCCCTTCCTCTCACTTTCAGCTAAACATAGCAGTAATCGCTGGAGTGAGGAAGGTTGCTTACTAGCTACCCCTGATAACGTCTAAAATCAGAATTTGAATTTTTTTCCCGCGCGTTTTCCTGACGTCACAGACGTCCAGCGTTTCCAACTCAGTTGCATACCGATTTTCAAGCTAGCTAGACGGACAACTCATTTATTCCGTGCCCTAAACCCATACGCGGGCCGGAATATCTTATTCTTAACTAACCAAAACTTCAACATATCGACCTCACACTTTCCCAAGACTCATTCTCGTCTTGATGCAACCCGCAGGTTGGACCTTCTCCGTTTTCAACTAGAAAACGTGGAGATCCACGACACAGTCGTCAGTATATATTTTTCCGGGACAACTTCTTTTCTTGATGCGAACAACTTTCGAACTTTCCTCTATTCACTACCAGAGTAGCGGCCTGATCTTCAAGCTAGACGGTTCACTCATTTATTCCGTGCCCTTAACCCATACGCGGGCCGGAATATCCTATTCCTAACTACCAAAATTTCAACATGTCGATATTACACTTTTCCAAGACTCAATCTCGTCTTGATGCGAACAACTTTCGAACATTCTAACTACTTTGAACCAGTACCTAAAAAATATTTACATACACTCACACTACCAAACTTCACAGTGAGTACTTTTCCTATTTGTGTACACATACACCTTTCGTTTAACAAGTCATTTTTCCAGAACTTTCTTTCTGATGGAACTATTCCCGCCTTGGCCATCTTGGTTTTCTGTTTTGGCGTGGAACACTTTTACTGATGGTCTCGAATGACGAGACAACTTGTTTAAATATAATAAAAATTTCATATGTTTGTTGCAGACCCGATAGCGTGCAGTGCTGGTTTATTACTAAGTGGCCTTGTGCCAGACACCACACTAAACTACCGAGTCTACAAGCAAAGTAAAAAGATAAAAATGTGCGTGAATGAACAGTGAGAGGAAAGGGGTCAATCAACAAGTGCATAAAATAAAATATATTAAGATAGCCGGAATAAAAATGACAAAGACATCTGTTTATAAAACATGAGTAAACTTTAATCAAACAGTAACAAGAAACTCATCCCAAGGTCGGGATCAACGAATATGTTCCGCGCCAAAATAGAAATACAAAATGGCCAAAGGCGGGAAAAGAAAGTTTTATACAGTTCCGGAAAAAGAATGTGCGCACAGATAGAAAAGGAATACTCACTGTGGATATTTTTAAGTTGTAAGTGATTATGCATATTTTTTAATGTACAGGTTCAAAGTTATAAAGAATGTCCGGTCGTCTCAGGTTTTTTTTGGTGAAACATTGAATTGGCCGCTGGTAAATGTTCTGAACTGCTGTGGGCATCTAGCCGGGAGAAACGAAGCATGGTCTTGTAGAACGGTTTACGGCGAGCCCAAAGAGAAAGACGAAAAATGTTTTGTTCAAAGGTAATACTATCCCTGCCTGTATTATTTGGTTCGAAGCCAGGGGTAAGTTTAAGTCACCTGTTGAACACGAAGTTTCTGCCGACGACTGTGTCGTGTGTCTCTAAAAACGTCTTCTGGTAGAAAACGGAGAAAAAGGTCCTGACCTGTGATTAGCAATTTGTTCGTTCAGTAGGACATCCCTGCCTATACTTATTAGGCCCCTGACGAGGGATAAAAATACGCCATTAGTTGAATACGAACTTTTGCTCGCGACAGTGTCGCGTATCTCTAAAACATCTTCTGGTAGAAAACGGAGAAAAAGGTCCGACCTGTTGGCAGCTTCAAAAGGAGAAAAAGTCTTGGTAGAGGGTGCAGTCGACATTGTTGAAATAAGATATTCCGGCCCGCATATGGTGGTAGGGGCACGGAATAAATGAGTTGCCCATCTAGTCGGGTCGAAAGTCGAGAGGCAACTAGCTTGCAAACGCTGGCCGTTTTAGACGCCGCGAAACGCGGGGAAAAATTCAAAATCTATCATGAGTTCATCAGCAGGAGCCAATGAGTTTACTGCTACATTTGGCTGTGAGTGAAAGGTAGAGGTGAAAACACGCGCGCACACGCACGAGTGTGAAAGGAAGGAGGAAAACTCGCGCGCGCGTAAAATATAAATGGAATTAATGTGTTAATTCCATATGTTCTGCAACCAGACGCCTTTTGTCATTTAATCCAGGCTATCTACTTGTATTGTTATTTATGCACGTGTTGAATGACCACTTTTCCTCACTAAGTTCACTCACTCAATATTTATACTTTGTGGATTCGGTAGTTTTGTGTAGTGTCTGGCACAAGGCCAACTTTTAAATAACCAGCACTGCACGTTACTGGGTCCGCAACATACCTTCTTGGATTTTATTATCAATTTTATATTAATGTAACGTTACAAGGTAACGTATTTACAATGTTACCTTGTAACATTACGGGTACATTGTGTGGAGTCTACATTGTTGTGTGAAGTCTGTTTATTTATTTATCACCTGATTTCAACAGACGAGAGAAAATTTCACTTGTCCTATAATTACTTTATCTGAAAATATTAGTAATTACAAAAAGATCTGGCACAATAATTCGAAAATATATTTATCTTTATTTTTTAACATTCTCGGCTGACATGAAGTAGAAAGATTATATTGAATCAATTGCTACGTCTGCTGCTAAGAAAGTCGGATCACTGTGCCGTGCTAGAGGATTTGTTTTGCCAGCATTTATCTTACACATTTAAGTCAATCATTTGTCCGTGCTTTGGATATTACTGTCACAATTGGTCTGCTGCTTCTCCTATGTATCTAGGAATTCTATTTACTCGCACAAAAAGATTTACTACTTAAGTTTAAAAAGCCCTAACATTTTTAAATTAAAGTTTAATTCATTTTTGGCATTTTCCGTCTTAAAGTTTGTTCAACATTTTTTGATTAAAGTTTAAAGAATTATTTATTGATAAAACGCAATTCTTTTTGAGAAATTTGTGTTATTTTAAGAAACAAAACAACGTTTAACAAATTTGAACAGAATTTAATTTAGTTTCTTCAAAGACGTAAAGAAAACTATTTTTATTATAAAATGAATTAAAAATGTTTGGGTTTTTTTTTTCCATAAATAAAAATTCAATGTCATTACTTAATTTGATATTTATTTTTAATATCGCTAAAAAAAAACATTGTTATGAGTGAAAAAAACATAACGTCAACGAAATTATTAAAGTTTAATTTTCTCAAGTTTTTAACCATGATAAAAAATTAGCATAAGTCAACATTTTTCTATTAAAAGTTTAAGTTTGAATAATAAATTTTAATAAAATTTTAATAGAGAAAGGTTCATTAACATTTCTCTATTAAAACTTTATCCAACATTTCCATTAAAAAATGTAAAAAAAAAACAAAACAAAACAAACGAATTTCTTCGCGCTTTTGTTTCCGAAGTTAAAGAATAAATGATTATTTTTACTACATTAGTTACCAATTGGTGAACTGTAAGTATTTTTTTACTTAATTAAAGAAAAAAATAACAATAATAAATTTATTACATGCAGTTAATGTCAATATTTTAATTATTTTTTTTTAGAAAGGTCTCCTTTTTTACGCCTTTTGACGACAAAATTTATTTTACAAGACAAGTATAGACAAGTTATAATAATACCATTATTTATCATATTTATTTTAATATTTTTCTGATATTGTTGTTAAAGGACAAAATGCATTATTTTTACTTTACTTTTAAATTGTTTTGCTTTAAGGTAAAAAAAAAGTTATATATATTCGTTTAAAGCGTATTAAAATAACCAAACTAAAGGAAAGGCTACTTATGAATGTTTTTAAATTTAATATAAAGTTTTAAAGTAAACAACATTGGCCTTCAAATTTTGATACCATAAAAGTTAATGGAAAAATACGTCCAAAAAATCCACTATCTGTATGGCCAGGTGTGCCAAGTAGTCAAATACCAACACCCTCAGCTGTTCAAAGAAATATAAAAAAAAAACCTTCAGTACTGTTAGAAAGCAAATTGCTGATGAACTTAATGCTTTTTTAGAATTAGATAAAATTATACAAATTTGAAAGAAAATCTGCTTAACAACAAAAAAGACTTTATATGTCCAGTTGTAGCATTTTTGGATGAAAATATTTTAACTGTTCAATTATCAAAATCTGTTGATGGTATTCCTACTCTTTATGTTGAAAATTTATAACAATTTGCGCTTTGAAACATTTCATTATGGAGTTAAGTGTTATATTAGCAGCCTGTCCAAAAATCATATAAATACAGTTGATACTTGGTCAAAATTGGAAGAATCATCCGATATTTAAATTCTATGGCTTTTGATCCTGAGTCAACATTTTTTAGCAATGGCTCCCAAAATGGTTGGAATAAAATACAGCTCAGATATAGTTGTGCATGCTTTTGGGTACTATGCAAGATCACGGACATTGTATAATGAATTAAGATATGATTTTCAATTACCCTCATTAGCAACATTATGAAGGATGACGTCAAAAGTTTCAAAACTTAATGAAAAATCTTTTTTGTTATCTATATTTAATACTCTTAATACCAGTCAAAAAGGGTGCATAATTCTCCATGATGAAGTATATATAAAAAAGATGTTACTATATCATGGCAAACAACTATTTGGTAAATCAGTTGACAATCCATCTGTACTTGCTCAAACAGTACTTGGTATAATGTTGATATTTCTCAATGGGGGTCCAAATTTTCTTACAAAATTGATTCCAATTTCAAAATTAACATCCGCCTTTTTATTTGAACAAATTGAGTTAACAGTCCAAGCCACCACATCTGTACCAGCTGATGTGATGGCAATCGCATAAATCAAGCTTTTTTAAAATTATATCCTACACTTCCTGAAAAACCTTGGTTAACTGAAGATAATAAACATTTGCTTTTTGATTATGTTCATCTGTTGAAAAATATTCGCAATTTTTGACTGACAGAAAAAACAGGAGAACTAATCTTTGATGATGATGGAGTAAGTCGAGTTGCAAAATGGACACATCTTAAACAGTTATATCGTTTTGAATCTGAAAGACTAGTCAAACTTTCAGATTTAAATGAAATTTCCATTGCTCCAAAGCCAATAGAAAGACAACGGGTTTCTACTTGCCTCAGAGTGTTTTCTGAAAAAACATATAATGCATTTCTCACTCAGTCTGAAATAAGTGCAGGTAAGAATGATACTGCCCTTTCATAAACAAGATTTTGACATGGTGGAAAATTTTAAATGTTAAATGCCTTCAAATTGATAAATTACATAATGATCCTCTACAAGCTGAAATCAAATCTCCAAAAGACACCCGACTTGATTTTATCATTGAATTTGGTAAAATGGCTCTTAATATGGCTGGCAGTCAAGGTAATCGTAAAAAACAATTATCCCAAAACACTGCTACAGCCATACATCATATTTGCAATGGAATTATTAGTCTATGTCGACACCTTTTAGCTACAAGACATAAATATGTACTACTTGGGCAATTTTCAACTGATCCATTAGAAAAAGGATTTGGTAAACTTCGCCAAGGATCAGGTGGCACCTATTTTATAAATGTTCAACAATGTATTAAAAAGCTGCATATTAAGCAGACATCTTTACTTTTAAATCAAAATGTAAATATTGATGAATTTGATGTTAATCCAGGTCACCAATGTACATCTTGTGATTATAAAATTTGTGAGGAAGGTTCAGAAATATTTGACAATCTGGAAAATTTAGAACCATCTCTTTCCAATGAAATAAAAATGGCTCTTGTGTACATAGCTGGATATATTACAAGAAATGATAATCAACCCAGTGAATGTGAAACCCATTTTTATTATGTAAAGTATGGAAAATATACCAATTTAAATGACCGTGGAAAAGTAAAAGTTCCTTCTGACCACACTTGTCAATGGTTATTTTTTTGTTTCATCCTTTTCCATACAATAAAGGAAAAGATTTGCTATAAATCATTAAGTAACATTTTTATGCTTATTTCTGAGTTTAATTTTTTCAACATGGAGAAAAAGCATGCTTCTATTTTTGCAAATATAGTTTTGAAAAGTTTTTGCAAACATGGCACACCTAGATCAGAAAAAGAACCAGCTCTAAAAGTTTTGAAACTTTCCTAGAATGATTTTGCTTTATTTGTCTATATTTCTGTGATGATTGATTGTTATATACACACTTCGGCTGATGTCTTCCAGTCTTCTTGCGTTCTGTTTGTCAAACCCAGTAACTGTAATGTAAATTTAAACCAAAGTCTTTATTCACTCACAGGGAATAGATTGAATAGAGGATTCAGTGACACCTGTAAATAATATAAATTTCTGATTCAATATATCTTTTACCAGAAATCATAATTACCCCTTTGTGTTGTTTAATAATTATCAGTGTTCATAGCAAAAATACATATTTTCATTTATTTATCTTTCAACACATCCTATTATCCTCAGGTGTGAATAAAAATGTTATTCTAAGTATTTCATAAAGTGGTTGACTTCATTTTCTTCTAAAATTTCTGAAAATCCTACATTTTTCAATAGGTCTCCAGTTCTGGCTCTCAGTTGCGCCATGACTTGGCCTGGAGTATAGACCGCCATGTGTCATACCCAGCATAATATATTATTACTATGACTATTAAGGTAGATACATGTTTTTGAGTTGACATGCCAATTTTTTTCTTAAACAGTTAAATTAATATCAACCTAAATTGAGAAGTACTCACAAAAAATGTTTATAGAAAATAATATTTATATATTACTTATTAAAAAGAATGTTTAAGTTTATATATATATATATATATATATATATATATTAATGACTGCCTAATTAGCATAACTAATGTATATAGACTATATAAGTGCCCAAGCAGTAAGGAGAGAGAGAATACAATACTTGAGATTAATGACTACTGCTGGACTGAGAAAATACAAAGGAAATCACATTTTATAACAATATATATATATAAACATGAATCCAAAGAGGTTATAGGTATTGCCTTGATATATGTGTGTGTGTGAACAGATATTTTATTTCAGCATTATTTCTAATTTCTATAAACATTATTTTATTAATATATAATATTGTAGTGAAAGTATAATACTTATGTGTAAAGGATAATTAAGGATAATTCAATAAAGATACTTTAAGGTAAGAATAATGTTTAAGAAATAAAAACTTGTTGGATTAATAAATCCATTCCCTTTCTTTATATATATAAGAAAGGAAATGTATAAAATTATTGATTCCCATAATAAAGTTGTTCTTAATAAATTCTATGGCATCAACAATTCACCCAGTATGGATACCCATGTAATTGTAGAAATGGTGAACTCTGTTCAATAGAAGAAAAATGCAGAGCCTCTAATGTAATTTACCAGGCAACCATTTACCCTAAAGAGAACAAGAACAATCACAACATTTATATTGGAATTTCCACAGGGAAATGGAAGCAACATCTGTATACCCATCGGCATTCATTCTTCAACCCAAAATTGAAATCTCAAACTGCACTTTCCAAAGAGTTTTGGGAACAGAGGGAGAAGAACTGAACCTTCAGATTGACAGGAAAATTATAGGATTTGCCTACACTTCTAGTAGTTTTAATGGTAGCTGCAATCTATGCCTACAAGAAAAAATTTGAATTATTAAATTTAGAAATCATTTGTCATTCTTTGGAAATTACCTGTGAATTCCTGTTTTCTTCAGTCCTGACTGAACTTGAGTGAACCGTTATCCTTCTAGTACATGAACTGCAATCTTTGATAATTATATTCCACTTCTCCTTTTTTTTATATATCCTTCACAAATTTCTCTTCTATTACAATTGACAAAAATATCTTATCTTTGATAATTACACTGTTATTCTGCTTCTCTTCCTTTCTTTATTATCCCTCCCATATTTCTCTTCTGTTTCAATTTACAAAAATATATATTCTCTATCAGTAAATTACTATTAATTTTTGGTGACTATCAATAATATCTTTAATATTACTTTTACTGACATTTTTTTTCTTACCTTAAAGTATCTTTATTGAATTATCCTTAATTATCCTTTACACATAAGTATTATACTTTCACTACAATATTATATATTAATAATAATATACCTTAATATAACTTTTGTGCTAATTTGTTATTATGTAATAATACATAATTATATGTTTATATAAGCCATATTTCATATATTGGTTTAGATATTTTTTTAAAATTTTTGTTATATTTATTCTCAAACAATTAGTATGTCTAATTTTAAGTATTTAGTGATCTTTTTATATTATGGGGCTTTTTATATTTAATATGTGGTGCATATTAATATATAATATTGATATGTAGTGTTAAAGTGTTTTTTATTAATATATATTGTATTATGAGTTTTGAAGAAGTGGCATTTGACTATTTATCTTAGTATAAATTTTAAGGGATTTATAATTTTCTTTGGCTTTATTTTTGTTTTTCTTTTTGGTTTTTGTTTTTATTTAATATTTTAATTTCAGTTAAGGGTTTTTGTAATTTTTATATTTATTTAAAATTTTTTGTTACTTTATTTAACTAATTAATATATTGATATATTAGTTTTTTATATAGTATTATGTATCGATTCTATAGGCTTCCTTTAATTCCATTATTCTAAAGGCCTTGTCATTCATTTATTCTAATTTTAAGGTTTTTTATATTATATTTTAAATATAAATTTTTCCTGGTGGATGGGCTTTAATTTAATATAAATTTAATTTGATATATGTTAATTTTGATGTTTTCACCCTAGCTCCCAATCCACTCCAAAATTTTTATTTTTATTATTCCATTAATATTCTGTTCAGACATATTGATTAATTTAATACTTTTTAATTCTGAATTATCTCCCTTTCTTGTTTTGGGGTTCATCTCTTTTTATTTTATATAATATTTGTTTTTTTCATTAAATTCTGAAAGTTCCTTTGGTTATCTACTGTCTTATTTTACTGGGTATACTATGTCATTTCTTTTTCTCTTTTCCTTCTATTTCTCTTCCTTTCAGGTCAACTCTTTTTCTCTTTTCCTTCCCCTTCTCTTACTTTCCCCTCTGACCACCACTCATATCAAGTCTTACACCACTTCCTGTTGCCATTACCGTTTCCACCTCCCTTTCTTTCTATTCTTCGTTTTTTTCTCTTTTTTTTTTCCTTGGTTTTCTTTTTTTTCTTCCTTTCTTTACTCCTCCTTGTCTGTTTTTTTTTTATTTCAAAACTTTATCATCCATTGACTGTTTGAAAAATCTTGTAAAATTCCTGTAATATATATATATATATATATATATACATATATATATATATATATATATATATATATATATTACAAGCATAATATTTTTCTAAATAAATCCACATTACAACCAAAAACGTTTGCAGCACCTCTCTTCTCTTCTTTTTAATATACATACTTTTCTCTCATTGGAACCACTACAACATATTTCTTATATATATATATATATATATATATATATATATATATATATATATAGATAGATAGATAGATAGATATAAATATGTGGTAACAGTTTGCTTCCTGCTTGAAAAATCTTTGTGCTGTGTGTTGGCTTGACTATTTATATAGTTACAGTTTTACATTGAAAATGTTAAAGATATAGGGATGTTTACCTTCAAATTTAAACTTCAAAATCTTTGGTTTCTGATGTATCTAGATGCATAATGTAGCTAACCTCATCCAGCTTCCTATCAGTTTTGCCTTTTTTTGCCACTATTATAGCCACCTTCATAATATTGACTCTATTGATATGTCTGAAGAAGGTCCTTCTAGGAATGAAATGCATCATGTTGGAATCTTTCCATTTTGTCATTCAATTACCCACTATTCATATGATATATAAATATATATCATATCATATCATATCTCTCTCTCTCTCTCTCTCTCTCTCTCTCTCTCTCTCTCTCTCTACATATATATATAATACCGTTTTAAACTACAACCCCTGAAGACTAGAAATTTTACTAAGAAACTTTGATGTCAGGATAAAATTGACATTTAAAAGTTAAGTAATCTTTTCATATAATATCATTAATGCTCTATTTTTTAATATTTTTTATTTTAATATAAAATTTTTTAGCTTCTTAATATTATATACATATATATATAAAATATATATATATATATATATATATATATATATATATATACATATATATATATATATATATATATATATATATATATATATATATATATATATATATATATATATATATATATATATATATATATATATATATATATAATATATATATATTTCACTGTACCTGCACATTTCAACCAACCAGACCATGCAAATTTTTAGCATCTTCATTTAAATGCCAACAAGAATGCAAAATTCTCAGATTCTAGGATTAAACAGGTATTTAGACTTACTCAAAGAATATAGTTACCACTGCGAGCCTTCTGCAAATGCTCTACAAGCCTAATCATGGCAAACAACTTGCCCAAACTCTTTCTCTAATATAACACATGTAGAAATAAACAACAAATTCTCTGATAAAGAAAGTCACATTTTATTTTTCATTTCTTGTCTCATTGAGAAAGGAAATAGGTGTATCCAAAAATTCCAGTTTTTAAAATCTTTCTCATCACACTTCTATTTGGTCAAAAATCCTACTAATATGCAATAAATATTATTAGTCTTATTACCAATATTATTATATTCGTTGTTTTTTTTATCTCTTAAATTTCTTTAACTGCAAATCTACATATTATAAGAAGTATATATGGACAATCTTTCTTATGACCTAAAAGAGAGATAAGAAATCTTATTTTCCTTTCAAAATATCTATTCCAAAAATAGATTATTTTCAAGGCAATCATCACTTGGCAG
Source organism: Acanthosepion pharaonis (assembly GCA_903632075.3). NCBI lineage: Eukaryota > Metazoa > Mollusca > Cephalopoda > Sepiida > Sepiidae > Acanthosepion > Acanthosepion pharaonis. The sequence continues at coordinate 1,424,763 of CAHIKZ030001524.1, read as the reverse complement.
TCATCTTGACAACAGTAAATTATTCACTCTTCAATGAACAATATACCTGACATTTGTATCTTAATGACAAATACTCAGTGTGTCTATTAATAGCTGTTTATTCTCATTGTTTGTTGGTAATTTCTGGGACAATTTGATTATTAAATTTTTCTGCTTTAAAATCAAGAGTAATAGTTCTCTTGATTTCTCAAAAGGCTTTCTTAAGTCAGTTTCTCCTTGAGTGTTTCAGTCTATCTTGTGAAGTTTGATCCTCACTGAGTATCTGACTGTTGTTACCCTATGCCACTATTGTAAGGTTTCAATGATTATCGCTACATTGTGTCTCGATTTTCAATCAAACTGGTCAGCCCTGAAAACTGGGAAAGGTCTACTGTATATCTGAAAAGCAAATGCCACATCTAGAAATAAGAACACTGTTTCCCATATTATAAAATAAGTATTTCTATTCAGGGTTTTGCTTGTTCATCCAGGTGGGTAGGTAGCTTAGAATTTTTAAAAAAACTGAAATCACTCCACACAAAGTAGTAAAGCAACTAAGATATAAGGGATTACTGGATGTGAAAGAATTAGAAAACATAAGCATTACTGAGGAGCAAGAACATTAGAAGAGTAATCAGGAAGACAGTAGATAATGATTTACATTGTATTTAAATTTTTGAAGATCTTGACTGGAAAGTAAGAAGCCAGAAGTGAGTTCCACAAGCAAGAAATGCCAAAAAAGAAACTGTTAACATAGAACTTACGGTTACATCTAGCCATTTCAACTGTAAAAGGATGAAACCTAGCTGCCAATCTAGTACTGTGCAAGGAACAACTTCTGCTATATTGGTCTAACAGCTAGCTTCCCCTTGCTCATTTACTATATGAGGCTGGCAACACAAATGGGGTGATATTGGAACTATGCAACTGACAAGTCTGTTATCTGCCAAGATCCCAAGCATGACTGTTAATATAGACCAGCAAATGAATATGCTCCACGTCTGGTTTTGTTATTACTTGGCCTCAGAATCCCCTATCTATGCTTCTGTTTCCTTTTGGTCAAAGTGAATGCCACTTTAAATATTATAAAGAATCCATTCACTGGCCAGAAAACAGAAACACTTGAGACTGAGAATAAATTCCATTCTTTCTCTTTTATGTGGGTGTCCCAACCATAGTGTATGACAATAAGTTTAGAGCAGCATGTATAGATGGTATGAATTTTCAAAATCTTGCATAAGAAATATTCTTTGAGTTAAAAAGAGAGAGAGTTAAAGATGCAAACAATAGAAAATCCTAAAGTTAAATATATTTATCTAAACTACCAATCAAACAGAACAGCACAATACTGTGTTTAAAATGGACCCACCCATATATATATATATATATATATATATATATATATATATATATATATATATATATATATATATATATTGGGGATGACAGACAAAAATTAATCAAGCTCTCTTGGTATTTCCCTTTTGGATATACCTCAGACATCAGGGATTAACCCTAGCCCTGCTATTTGGAAGTGATACTGATAGGAAGTGTTTTAACAGAGGACAGAATGTGTGATGTTGAAATCCAAAGGCATAATGAGATAGCCAAAGATGTGGCCAAAATGGTTAAGGCACGTCAGGCTATATGACAGTTCCGTATAGGATACAGGTTCGATTCCTGTCAGAGGACGCATATTTTCTATGAAAATTTCTCGGACGTTCAGGCCAGTCAATGTTATTAATACTGTTTATTATAAACAGAGCATTTACTTAAATATTTGTATCTATAAAAAGAACGTATAAACATAAAAAAATATGTGTATATATATATATATGTGTGTGTATATATATATATATATATATATATATATATATATATATGACAGACAAAAATTAATCAAGCTCTCTTGGTATTTCCCTTTTAGATATACCTCAGACATCAGGGATTAACCCTAGCCCTGCTATTTGGAAGTGATACTGATAGGAAGTGTTTTAACAGAGGAAAGAAAGTGCAACATTGAAATCCAAAGGCATCATGGGATAGCCAAAGATGCATTCTAAAAACTAAGCAGAGCACTAAGAAATTTAAAAAAAAAAACTCTGCTAGAAACAAAGAAAAGAGTGCTAAACTGTTACATGATATCTGTCATCTTGTATGGCAGTGAGTGCTGAACAATCTCCTCAAAGATAAAGGAGAGACAACAGAAATGTGGTTCTACAGAAGGATGCTGAGGATACCATGCATCAAACATTTGAGTAATAATGAAGTTTTAGAGAAAATGAAAACAAAAAGGACACTTATACTTAACATCAGGAAGAGACAGTTAAAATTTGTAGGGCACATAATAAGGAAAGAGGGCTTGGAAAATTTGATACTCACAGGACAGATTGAGGGTGAGAGGGACTGAGGGAAACAGTACATAACATACTTAGTAAACTTGAGTAAAAAGATGACAGAACAGGGTTTATGAAAAATAACAGAAAGACAACATTTATTAAGAGCTACAAAGGATAGGAAGTTGTGCAGAGCCATGATCGCCTATGTCCTGAGGGGACATAGTACATAAAGAAGAACTGCCTATGGAGACAGTCCCCTTGTAGCTGTGTAAAATTATATGTTTTATAGCTCTGATTGAAGTTGTGAAACTGTCTGTGCCAAATGTATGATTTTTATAAAAGGAAGTTCAAGAGAATAGCTGAATAAATAATCATCTTTAGTGCTTTTACAATTATTAAGTTTAGACCCAGGAAGTTTGACGCAAGGTATTACCTCTCTGTTAAGAGGGAGCTAGGGATAAATCTTTGGTACCTAAGTCATCCCTAAAAGGGAAAGTGCTAAGGAGGCTTTAGCAATTTTTCTTCTTAGTCCACTTTAAACTCAACCTTGTAACATCAAGAAGAGACAGTTCAGGTGAATACTATAATGATTCATGTTATAAGTATATCAGTCATTTAGTGTTTGAATTGGTATATTTAGATTATGGTCATTGATTTTTTGAAGAGTGTCTTACAGGTAATTTTTTTTTAAGTCTGTAGGCTTTTTGTTGCTTTTTAAGACTTGTTCTAACAAGACTTAAAAATGAAATAAATTTCTAGAGACTTGTCTCAGCCTATGAAGTTGTCATGCCAATGTTTTTAATAATGCTTTCCCCTGAAAGTTAATTTGTTTTGTATTAAATAACCAATAAAATACAACGGTAGGCTAAAAAGTTCATAGGCTGACGATGAAGAAGTGATGCTAGAACTGTGAAATATTGCATGCATTAATTTCAACTCTTCTTATTAATAACTGCATTGTTTCTTTCCAGATAAACTGACATCTAGCATCACCCCTTTATAGTTAGTCTATTTACTTTTCAGCCCAACTTTGTATAGGCAGGAACAATTATTTTAAAATCATTATACATATAAATATGTAAAATATTAGCCTTGCCCTTTTTGATATGTTATCTCTTGAATTGTATGTTATTAGCTTGGCTTGCTCATAGTGGGTTAGAAATTTATCAAAATTGGTTATTTCTTATCAAAAAACTAGGATTATATCAGTGAGAAAATAAAAACATGTTTCATGAAAGAACTGAGCTGAGGCCATAGATAGCATATTGACTATTTTTATTCATTTTTGACAAATATATTTTTTTAAAATCAATTCATGCCAAGCATCAGAATAATGCCACTAAGAAGTAAAGGGCTACTGGAAGTGAAAGAGAAGGAAAAGACTTTAGAAAGAACTGGAAACCCAATAATAGTACAAATTTCAAAGTTTAGGCAGAGATGTTAAAAATATGGAAGTATAATTTAGAAAGATCCATGAACTTAATCCTAAACAGGAAATAATGGATATACCTTTACTCCTGTTCAATTTATTTTAATCTCAATTTTTTAATTGCTTTTTGTTGGCACATTTACTCTGGATGTCGATCTTCCACAGTGAGTAGATAGTCATTCAGTTATGCGCCATGTGTGATACACACTTAGGCAATCATGTATCTTTTGATACATAACTGACAAGGCAGATTTTTCACACAGTAGGCTGCCATTTCTTTCTGCAGCAGACCAGTTGTCACCCAGGGCTATAGAACCCAGTCTATCCTGATATTTATGCATAGCTCAGGGAGGGGAGAAGAGGATTCATACCTTTCCTAAGGGTATTAGCATGTAAGTGAATGTAATGGTTTCAACTGGAATTTGAACTCAGCTCTTTGATTCCTCAATCCAAGCTGCTATCCATTACTCCATCATAAATTTGAGGTAAGTTCTTGGTGAGATTTGAATTCATGTACTTGAAAGCACCGGCTGTTTTAACTGTTCAGTTATTAAAATTTGACAGCCTTACATAAAAATAAATCTGACCAATGAACCCATCATAGTTTTCAAATTCTCTAACTTACTGGTTAAAGTAGCTGCTGTATTTAAACAGGAGGAAAAAATGACATGAATTTAAATCTCACAAGAACTGGGCTTTTATATTCTGAGACTGAATTATCTACTCCATGTTGTTGATTGATGAACTATACAAAAGTTGCAATAAAAACAACTAAAATTTTAAGATTAAAGTACTAGTCAATAATTAATAAGAGTTGACAATACTTCATCTCATAAAAACTGAAGATGAAAGTAAATACTAGTCAAAAAATTAATATTTGACAATGGTTCATCTAATAAAAAATGAAGATGAAAGTAAATACTCATCAAAAATTAATAATAATGGTTGACAGTGTTGGTTTGATTTAATTAAAATGAGGACAATACTATTGTGAATATTAGCAGAGGGCACATTAGAATAGATAGGAAGGATGGTTATAAGTAACCCTTTTTAACTAAATTTCACCTAATAAAAGTGTTGAGAGCCACTCAATGTAGTGGGTTACAGTTGAAATGGTATGTAATGTGTGATATGAATGAAAGAGATGGTAGTAAGAAGTAAAAATTATGAGAGTAAGGAGGGTAGATAATGACTGACCCTTTACTTGAAGAGATTAAGCTTAAAGTGCTCTGGGAAGTACCCACGCAGGAGTCTGTTCCACAAAATGGCAGTTCCTGGAAGAAAGATTAGTAATTAAAATGATACATTATAATTACTTCCCAAAAATGAAAAATAGTTATGAATCAGCCTAATAATGAACACTGAATTAGTAGGTTTAGCATACAAATAAATACAATATGGGAGCTACTAATAAAGAAAGAAAGAAAAATAACAGCAAGTCTTCAACAGCAGCTAAAGCAGTCAAAACATGATAAGTAGCTGCAGCAGCACTAATCATCAAGCAGGTTAGGTTTAAGGCTCCAAGTTCATTACAGGAACAATAGCTTAGTAAATTGATCCATTGGTTAGTGAATTTAGTGACATAGTGATTGTGAGTTCAGTCCCTTGGCTGGGTAGCATGTACATTTGGACTTAGTGAAAACTGGCAAGTAATAACTACTAAAAATATGAACTTTCCCTTAGAATAATACATTCATCATTGCAGTTACTTCATTATAATTATTTTTTTCAAAATGAAAAATACTTATGAATCAGCCTAAATGTGGGCAATGGAATAAGATAGATTATATAGATTAAATAAAGGATTCAGTTTAGAATTACCTGCAGGTTACCCAGATCAATATATGCCCAAGGAACAGTCTAACGCTATAGATTAAATAAAGGATTCAGTTCAAAATTCCCTGCATGTTACCCAGATCGATATATGTCCAAGGAACAGCTTGATAACAAAAACAAAGACGAGGACAATAGTCCAGATATAAATAGTGCAAATAATGAAGTAAAATACTAGCTCTTAAATAATTCTCTTAAGTAACTTTTAATCAAATTTTACTCTTTCTTAACAGCTAGATTGTATTGTATTTCCCAACACATTGCCTGTTTTTATGGTGCCTGTTAGAATAATCAGCCTGGAATGCTAATTTACACATAATTGTAAATAATTTTTTTTTCCAGTCAGAAATTATGCATATGAATACAGAGTAGTTAAAATGGAATCTTATTTCTGTTCTATATATTGTTCTTTCATGATGTTTGCAATTATGGCTTTCCATAACTTGCCATCTTTCATAGATCTTAACAACGTTTGTCTTTTTACTAATCTTCCCACTCCACGTTCTAAACTTTTTAGGTAGGTTACTCACTTTTTCCCTCTGCCATTCTTGCATTCGCTATGTATGTCAAATTCTCCAAACCTTTTTTCCAATTATATGTTCCTGAAGTTCCAACAGCCTCTTTCTGATTCTTACATTTTCATTTTTCTTAAAACTTCTTTGTTGCTCACATTCTCTGTCCATGGTATTTTTAGCATCATTCTATAGAAGCACATTTGTGTAGTCTCAAGTTTCCTCATCATCTGTGAGGAAATTGTCCAGTGTTCACTGACATATAAGAAGATTCATATTACATATCATTTCAGCACTATTTTCTTTGTTTCTAATTAAATTTTCCTGTTTCTTAATACTTTGCTTAGTTTTTGGAAGACATCCTTTGCTATTCTAATGTACCTTTGGATTTTGGTATTGCATTTTCAGTTCTCTATTAAAACACTTCCAAGATATTTAAAATTTCTGTATCTTGGTTGATTTTGAAATTTTCAGTTAATGAAGGCAAGACTAGCATCAACAGAAAAGTGGTACTACAGAAGTGAACTGAGAATACCATAGATGGATCATGTAAGCTATGAGGAAGACTTAAAGAAAATGGAATGGCAGGAGGACTTTTATATTCAGAATCAGAAAGAGACAGCTGAAATTTCTTGGACACATAATGCAGAAGGAAGGCTTGGTAAACTTAACAATCAGCATATCGGATGATAAAAAAGGACAGGGGTGTGTGCTTGTGTGCATGGATAGTGGAATAGGAGGGGTGATAAAAAAAAGTCAAATGTTACTAAGAGATAAAAAGGACAGGAAGTTATGAAGAGTCATGATCATCTATGTCTTGAAGAGACACAGTACATAGGAAATGAAGCTCACATCTTAGACTTGTATTTTGATCTCATAGATGATATGCTGTATTTACATAAAGGATATTGTCTCTAACAAGAAAAAAATAATTCCTAGACTGTTAGATTTGGATAGAAATAGAATCCAGAAAAATGTGGAAATTTCTAGACTGAAGAATTCAAACATATCAAGGAATGTCAAATATGGAAAGTATAAAAATTGAATAGTCACAGTAGGAGATGTAATAAAGTTTAACAACAATCTGTGAAAAGCATTTGCCAACATTGTGGCAGTTAATTACCTCTGAGAAAATCATATTAAACAAAGATCTCAACTTTGCAAAAGCAATCAAGTGAATTGCATACTTAGGTGTAATAGAATTAATCTAACAGATGAGGCAGCATTGGTAATATCTATGCATAGAAGAATACAAGATTGAAAATGACAATGTCACAAGAGAAGGTCAGGCCATTGAAACCAAACATCACAATAGAAGAAAGAACAGTTATTAAAATACTGCAAAATGATAATAACCTACTACAATCAGATGAAGGAAATGATGTTGATTGGTAAAATGGGGTGTGGATGGTAACTATATACAGAAGGTCATGTAATTTGACAATTGTGTATATAGGCAGCAACCCCTCTTTTATACAAGGCAGCTTAATCGCAGTACCTTGTCAATTGTCTTTAACAAAACTTTATATATATATAATCGACTCTCCCGACGTATGAGGATCAAGCAGATCAGTTTCCAGGAAACCGAGAGCCCGACACTGGCACATGAGATTTGATTATAGTGGTGAAGGCCTCATGCAGGACCATCCACACTTCTTGAAGGGGCGAATACAGAGACCTGGTGCACCAAATGCCACGAGGTTCCCAAACAACCCTCCGCAGGTTTTGAATTCAGAGTTGTCCTTTTCCTAGACCAGTTGCCATCCAAGGCTATAGAACCCAATCTGTCCTGCTATTTTACCCATAGCTGGAGGGAGAGGAAGAGGATTCATACCTTTCCCAAGAGTATTAGCACGTAAGTGAATGTAATGGATTCGACTGGAATTCGAACTTGGCACTGCGATTTCTCAATCCAAGCCGCTATCCATTACTCCACCGTGCCTCCATATATATATATATAAACATAATAATAGCAACCAACCATAAATAAACATAATAATAGCAACCAACCATAAATAAACATAATAATAGCAACCAACCATAAATGATAAAGTAATCAATAATAAATAATGAATAAAAATAGTTACAAATAACTGCATTCAGATCCACAATTATTTCGACTCAAGAGCCTCTAGAATAATCTGAATCACTGTTAGTGTGGTAATAAAATAAGCACATCCCATCTACCCTCTCATTTGTAACCATCCACTATAATAAATTTTCAGTGCTAAAGCTGAATTAGTAAAATAAAGCTTTATACTTCTACTTAAGAATTGTTGCTATATTACAGTTAGGATGATACAATAGACCTTCTAACCATAATGCACCATTAATCAGCATATATAAATATTCAAGCCAAAACATAATACACATGGTGTGATTATTGTGTTTAAGGATAAAACAGATTGTCACTATTGCGTGTTTACCTCAATGTCTGCTTTTATATTTACATATGGTCTATGCCTAATATTGAGCACTTTAACCCATAAATATAGTATATCTTAAAACTATCTATCTAATATATATATATAGAGAGAAAATGAGATATATGAACAGATTGAGATACATAAATAGATATGTAGAGAGAAGAAACAGATGGATATATATATATATATATATATATATATATATATATATATATATATATATATATATATATGAAATGTAGATTGACTGATGAGATGAATATGCTTATAGTCATCAAAATAAATTTATTACTGACAATAAATTTTTAAGTTTTTTTTCCTAATTATTATTATTATTATTATATATATAGTCACACTGGTATATAAATATGAACAGATTGAGATACCTAAAAAAATAGAGTGAAGAAAGATGGATTTACTGAAGATACCAGGTTCAGTAAAAAAGTGTTTTTTATATTACAAGTTTTAATTAATAGTTTAAACAAATTACATATGAAAACAGTATAATTATGAAATTATATCCCATCATATGCTATCATCTGTTGCATATGACTCCAACTGGGAAGTTGTTTTTGACTTTACAGTTATAAGAGGGTTTACTATCTGGTTGCTTATTGTTATAAAATTGTTTTAATATTTTATTATAGGAATAAAAATAAGTCCATCATCTCCATATAGACCAACCCGTTTAGGGTCAATAATCCTACTAAGGGTGTTCAAAATATAGATGTCTGCTAAGTCTGCAATTTGAGCAGAGTCATAGACACCCATAGGAACGTCAAAATTATCATTGTGACTTTTAATCCAAGTCCCATCTCTTCAATAATATAAATCCACAGATAATTTTTTCTAGGTCACGCAGATTAGACTTATTTCCTGTTTTCTTGCGATTTATGTAAATTGTCATGTCAAATTTTAAATGATTTATGTAAACATCAAAATAATGCTTCTGTTAAATTTTTAAGTAGTTTCATTGTTTTATTAAAATTATTGAATTTATTTTAAAAACTGCAATTTAAAATTATTATGTAAAACCAGAAAATCACTTTTTACTTCAATAACAAGGTAATAAAATCATCAACAATTGCTCAACACCTATAATAGAACAAATAACAAACATATGGTAAGTCTTTGAAGCATTTCTTCTCAATAACAGGCAACAGTATAATTCATTGATTTTGCTATGTTTTTACTTCAGCTGATTCAATTTCCAACATGGTGGTTTTAATTGCTTCCTGTAGAGCTACTTTGATGTCATATTTTTTGTCACTTTCATATAATTTAATGCTCACAATTGACCATAGATTTTCAGCCAGAATCTGAATGAGACTTCATGGTAGCTATTCCATTATTTTCTCTCTTTTAAATCTTTTATGCTCAAAAATTCATGAAAATGAGCATGATCATGCATAAATACACATTTCGCTTTCAAAGTGCAAGGCTAGGACTTGTACCACTCGAAGAAAGATGTGTTCATGAAATCTCAATATTTAGCACTGTTCAGTTTAACTATCTCAACTTTGAATGACCCAGTAATGGTTTGGTTGACAATTCCAACCCATATCATCATACTTCTGGATCTTTGTTACCTTCTTTTGACCACTGGCACATCGGTATTGGATAAAATCCATCGTGTTGCCCATCCATCCAGTTCATCAAGTGTCACCTAAGATTCGTCCATGAAAATTACTTTAGAAAAATCGATTTTCATATATTTCTTGGCCCAGTTTTGATACTTTGAAATATTTGCTTTACTGAGAGGAGTTTGCCTAGGAGATTTCTCAATAGATTCCAATTTGCAAAGTATTCTACACCTTTTGTCCTTCTCATCACTCTCAATTCAAGCTTGTTTCAAGATCTGAGTATGCATCAAAAATGGTTGTTTTCATTATAACTTGCTTTAGTTTATGTTCCCTTAAGTGAGGAGTCATGTTCTTAAAACCTTTTCTGCTGCTTTCAGTTCTTTACTTAGTTATATATTTCAACAGCCCTCTTTATTGCTCTGTGATTTCTATGAAACTTCTTTGATATCTCCAATGTGAACGTCCCCTTACTCAATAAGTTTGTTATTTTCTGCTTTTGTCATACCATTTCCATTATCCATCTTTCAAAATATTTTATGGGAAAAAAGAAAATATGCAAAGATATACCAATAACTTTAACAAAACATTTTGAAATTACCTAAATTTAACTCAAGCTTTGTTTTGACATCTAAATTAATTAATTGCTCAAAGCAAATTTGAGTTATTGAGGTTTATGTGATTTGCATAATAACTTCAGACTTACTTCAGACACAGACACACACACACACACACATATATAAACATATATATATATATATATATATATATATATATATATATATTTCAGCTATTCTGTTAGCCATTATCAAGGGATGTTCTTTTATTTTTAACTGAATATGTAAATTTTTATATATGTGTATAGTGATAGGAATATTTTTATTTTACAGGCACAGCACATTTTGACCATGTTCATAGTTAATATTAAATATTGGCTTTTTTTATTATTGATGTTTCCATTACTTTTACTCGTGTTTTACATGTGGATGAGGCTAGGCTATCATGGTTTTATTTTCCACAAGTATATATATATATATATATATATATATATATATATATATGTATGTGTGTGTGTGTGTATGTGTGTGCCTGTCTGTGTGGTGGACTCTCTTGTCACAGATGACAAATGATAGTTTAGTAAAATAAAGAAGTGCTCATCTTCTAATGACACACATTTGTCTCCCAAGGCCTGCAGGTGTTTTGCAAACTTATTGACAGATGGAACATGTAGTCAAGCTTTGTTGCTTAAGTAGAGGAGCATTTGCCACATGCATTCGCAAGTGGACCGCAAGTCCTGCTTTACAGCATGCGACAAATCCACAATGGCATGTAAGGCTATCATTCAGAGGAGCAGAATGCTGCCAATTTTCTTTAATATTTGCATGCAGCTAATCACGATGTACAAGTTGGCCTCACTCAAACCTTTGTATAGTTGAGAAGCAAGACAGGCACCAGAGTCTTGTAAGAATGCAGAAAGTGCTTATCTCCCTTTGTTGGAGATAAGTCATGTGTATCACATGACAGCTGTTTCATTATGTCACTCCATACAGTAACCAAAGCGGCTGTCATTTTTCAGTTCATGGACAGCAACCAAACAAAATTTAGTCTCAGTTTGAATTTGTAAATCTGGTGCTACTAGAGATAGTGTAGTGACTGGTGTGTCCCCATTTAATCATGTAGCATCCAAAATGGCTGGCTTCAGTTTGTTTTTGCATGCTAATGTGAGTATTAAAAATTTTAATTGTCTCTTCAGGATCTTGAGTGGTCCTTCGTATGTGGCTGCAATGCATTTGACTTGGCTAAGTAACGCATTATTTCAAAGTCAGTGTTCAGTACATAGATATTTGAAAATTTCAAGATGCTAAGTAGCTCTGAAAAAAACTTCTGGAGCTGTTAGTCCTTTTGTTTATCCAGAAATGACTGATAGACCATGCATGTGTCTTTAGCAGGAAAACATCAATGTCATGGGACATGGTATTCCTTTGTCTTTTTTTTTTCTTTTTGAAAGAAAAATTGGTTTCCACTGAATGTGGATTTACTACACTAGTAGTAGAGATGTCAACTTTCAATCACAAATGCCTGCTTGAAACAATATGATACAATTCAACCACTTGGAATTTAATTTTGTGAAATGGTATCAGAATAAAATTCTTTGATTAAATATCTTGTAAAGCAGGAAAATATGTCTGGAAAAATATCATGAATGAACAATAAAATACTTGGGAAGGGCCAGGTGAATATATATGAAAAAAAATTATATTTGGAGTAAATATCAACCAAATTTACATCTGGTACTGCTATGTAGTAAGTAAAATTAATGATCCCAATTGAGTTAAGGAGGTGGGGCTTACTACTATGTTATATGTCATGGTGGAAGGAGTAGATGACCTACAGGGGGTAGGAGGCATGGTCTTCTCTGAAGCATGCCAAAATTAAACTCAGCTTGGAGGTGAGAAAGACAGTGGCCATGTTGAAAAATATCTACATTCAATGCCATAAGAATATATGAAACAATTTCCAGTCACAAAATGTATATAAAACAGTTTAATTACTTTTAATATCTGGCGATCAAGTAACTACAAAAATGCGTATAGCTGGAATTTATTTGCTACTACACTGAAGAGCAGCATATAAAAAAGGTGTGTCCAATACACCTGACCTATTTAATAACAGAAAGTGTATACATGAAAAAAAAATTCACATGTGGAAATACTGGAAATGTAACAAAAAGATAAGCTATTAAAATCAGCACAAAACATAAATCCATTAGTTGACTAGGAAAAGTTGTATTTGACTTTACTTATAGTCAAACTCAAAAAAGTTAAAGTAAAGGCAAAAAAGAAGTCAGAACTGGATAAAATCTTTCATATTCAACGTCTGCATGAGCACATGGATGGAGAAAATATTCACATGTAAAATAGACTAGCTAGATAAACTGAGATGTATTTAATACAATTACCTTGAAGTTCCTAGTTAAAATGTTAAGAAATAGTAATTATTTCACACATTCGACAAATAAGAAATTTTTTTTATGTTTCTGAACAATTCATTAACAATGAATTTTCCTTTCTGCTCCAACATTTACCATGATGAAACTGTATTTCGTTAATTAATGTATTCAGAAAGTCCCTAATTAATACTTTGTTCTTTTTAAGCAGTTTATGGAGTATTTATACCAGAAAGCATTATATATCACTTTGCCATTTCTGAAATGTATCAGAGAAACTTGTGTCACATGGAAAAACATTAGGTGCATTTTATCCTGTTATTAGCATTATGCTGAGCAAGAAATGAACATTCCATTGTGTATTCATATCGTGACATGTTCAACAGTTAATGGATAATAAAATCACATATCTGTTAAATATCATCACATCATAGGATCACCAGTATAATGAGAGATAATCTAGGATAGAAACATTTTATTCTCCATTATGGGCATTATTATATCCGTGATATAATAACACTGTAGTTCACAGACGAAATGGAATGGCTGAAAGGGAAAAATGACAAACATGTTTTGTTCTCAAAGAGACTTTTATAATACTAAAACATACACATAACCATATATATATATATATATATATATATATATATATATATATATATATATATATATATATATAAATATAGATAACTAGACTCGTTTTGAAAAACCCTCAAATTTTTTGATTTGCTAATAATCAAATCAATCTCCGAGGAAAAAGTTTTAAAAAAAGAAAGAGCTACAAACATGAACTTCTATACTATATATCTATATATATATATATCTATATATATATATATATATATATATATATATATATATCCCACATTGAGAAATATATAACATATATCTACATAGCACAACAAAGTATAAGAAAGAACAAAAAGGAAAACATATAACTTGGAGATACTCCTGACCTGGAGAAACCCTTTTTAGGACTCCAAATTTAAATAGGCCAAATTCATCTATGTCTCACTAGGAAATGACATCATGTGCTTATAAGTTACTGGAGGAAGCAGATTTAGCATCAGCCTGAGAATGTTAAAGAAAGTTTGAGATTTGAGTTTAGGACAAGTGGTGGGTTGTTTAACCAACAACACTCCAAAGCAAGAACTAAGATAATTAAGGCCTGGATTATCCTATCATCTAGTATATTCTGCAGCCTAGGGTTCTTCAAGCTTGGTTATAATGCTGCTTATAAAAATCTTTTTTTTATTATGGTTGTGTTGAAATATGTGCTAATTTGGTTTGCAATAAGTAGTAAAGTAGTGGTATTTCTTAAAGAATAATTTTATTGACAGACAAAAGATAGCTATTCTAGTTTATTTAAAAGATTTTCAATAAGTTTACTTCAGCTATGTAAATGTTGTTAAAATATATCACAAGTAAAAATTATTCAAGTCGGGTATGGATGACTTAGAGAGTTGCTCCGTCTGAGGGGGCCCCATAATTTCATTAGCTTTGGAGCCCCAAAAGTTCATAATCTGCTCTTGGTAAGAGGGGATAGTTTTCTGGGAGGCAGCAGCTCATTCACCTAAGTAGCGACTGGCCTGATTGAACCCCACCTCAAAGATGGTAAATACATTATAGATATTAAACTTACAATAATATTCTAATGGATCATAATCTGAGACTAATTTTCTCTGCCTTGTTATGAACTATTTTCACAAATGCTTTTAAACAGAACAGTACATCTCACAGTTACTTGTATTTTGACATTCCATTTGATGGATGGTAGGATGATTGGAGAGTGTGGGGATTTGCTCACATCATAGCAGCAGAAATTAGCCTTGTGTTCATGGAGATAAAAGCATACTTGACAGGAAATAAAATGAACAGAAATAACAGGAAAAGCATGGTAAATTGTATGTTAATTTCATAAAATTTATATATTTTGTTTGTATTGGTGTGTGTATTTTTTAGGTACAATTGTTTTATTGTACATGTGATAAAAGGGAGAAGTTACTCCATAGTATTACAAGCCATATCTCAGAGAGAAGACAGACACGTGTTGCCCATACGAAGATTCATGGTGAAGAGATTGAATTTAATGTCTTTTGGCGAGATATCCATATTTCTGGCAGGAACAGTTTTTGTTGCATGCTGGGAGTATTTTTATTATTTTTATTTAATTTATTTTAAACAAAGTTTAAATGTTGTTTTATTTTATTTTATTCATAATTTCCATTATTATTTTTATTTTATATTCTATCTTTATTTATAATAACAACATCCCTACAAGAGTCAAAAAAATAAAGGCTAAAAACTATCAACACTAACAGCATATTCTGTGTTTATTTTTTCACTTGTGATAATAATGTCAGTTATTGTTTACAACAATAAATGGGAAGAGTTTATCATGGTTGTAGGGTGACTGCTGATGTGCTCAATTAACTAACTATTGGCTTTCAATAACATTGTCAGTTCTAATTTATTTATCAGGTCATTAATTTTTTAAAAATCTTTAGAAACAATTGTTTTATGTCTCTTAACTCTGTTTTTATTTAATTGCATGAAATCTCTATCAGATATCATTTCAGTGCTAAAAAATATTCCAAATTAAATGAAAAATATCCCCAAATAAATTATATCAGTTAAAATTTTATTCAAAACTTCAATTTGAGATTTATAAAAAAAATTCCATGGATTAATAAGTATTAACCATTGTTTTCTATGGTAAATTTGTAGTTATATGGTGGGGGTTATTGAGTTATTTTCTGACAATATCCATTACACCCATATATAAAGTATCTTTGGTTTGGATTTATATTGGCCTTGTGTAATTATTAAAAGAAAATGGACAAAGTGGTGAAGAATACAAAAGTAAATCTTTATCTATCAAAATATAATAATAAAGAAGGTTAAGGTGAAAGTTGAAGTTTCAAAAGTCTAAGTATAAAATGTTTGATTAATGCATTCATTTTCTACAGCTTATCAACCCTCTGCAGGTTATTTAAAGCCAGAAAAATCTTGCAGGGGGAGATAATAATGATTTAGTGATACAAGTCTCACTAATTAACCCATAACTGAGGGGAGAAGAGGTAGAGTCATTTCTTTCCCAAGGGTATTTGTGCATAAAGGAATATAACAAACCCAACTGGAATTAGAACTTTTCTCTCCGATTAATAATTCTGAACCATTATCTATTACACCACGTGCACAGCCAAGCTTACAGTCCATGGTATTCCCAAGTAGTCACCCCTCTAGGTACTGACCAGACTCAACATTGCTTAACTTTGGCGAACCTCAAGTGTAAAAGACCTGGCGAGAAATAGAGAGATAGAGAAGGAGTCCATGAGGAATAAGTATATGTGTATGTATGTAGGTATGTTTGTATCCAAATGTAGAAGCTACCACTTGTGATAAGCAAAGGTATTTCTTTTCAAATGTAGCAGGATGATTTAGCCATTTAAGATGATCAGCTAGTTATGCAAATATCATATTTTGTCTCTGGATATGTTATGATGACTACAGCACTAGAAAAAGAACAAAATCAATTTATTGACTTCTGATATGTCCCGGAAAGGGATATATTTGATCAAAGTAGTTAAGTGATTTAGGCTACTGTAACTGAGTACAATTTAGCAGATAGCAGTAATGGAACTGGTACTCGTCATAGTTGCAGTCAATAGGTGTAGGCAATAGGCGTAGACCAATAGGATAGCCAATGGCGTAGTCCAATGGGCATCGTCTGTATCTCTACATCAGCCTGTATCTATGGCTGACACCAGCCAATCATATTCCTGTGAGGGGGAACACAGGTGTATCCATATTCATTACATCAACCTAAATTTTACTTGATTTTCTGTTTGTTTATATACATTTCAATAGATCTAGTTTGAAAAGGCTGCTTGTTTCTCATTGGCTTGCACCCTTATAACTTGGTAGTGAAAGTTTTCTGATTGGTTGGTCAAACTATTTTTTAGAAATGGTGAAATTTTGGCCTCCTTGATATTATTTCTTTTCTTGTGAAAACTTTCTGATTAGTTGGTTAAACTATGACTTTGCCTGTTGATTTTTTATTATCCATCTATTTTTAAAGATTGGGAAATTTTGGTCTGATTGTTATTTATTTTTAAAAATGAGTTTGATATTTTTATTAAATAAAACTGTATTTAATAATTGAGGAATTTAATGAAAAAACAATGATTTAGAATTTTATATAGAATGTAGTTTTTA
>CAHIKZ030001524.1:1340000-1402500 GCA_903632075.3 Acanthosepion pharaonis | reverse complement strand
GGAGGGTTAAATCTTATAACTTTTCTTTTTCAATGTCTGGTTCTATTTATTTTAGTATCTTTCAAAGATTCCTGGTAAAATAATCTTTGTTTAAAGACACTTTTTTTCAGAGCATCATTATAGGATTTTTTATTTTCATCAAAAATTTTATTATTAGAAGATAATCTATTGATTCTAGTATTTACAGTGGTAGGAATTTGTCTAATTATTGGATCGGGATGACTGAAGTTAACGTTAATATAGATTAGAGTTTCACTATCTTTGTGATATGGTTTAAATGTGTTGTTCAAAAGGTTAAAGTTATGTCTAAGAAGTTAACTATTTTAAGGTTGGAAGAAATTTCAATTCTAAATCCAAGGAATTTTAAAACACTGATAATTTTCTATTGTATATTAGAAGATAGTAAACAATTACTATTCAGGATAAAAATACACCATCTCCATATAGACCAACCTGTTTAGGGTCAAGTCTGCAATTTTTGATTTTTCATATACCTCCATCTGGACACTTGATTTTTTGGTTGTACAATTATAAGAGACTTTGGTATGTGGTTGGTTATTGTTATAATATATATATATATATACATCTATATATTTTACTGTATATATATACATATACACATATATATATATATATATTACATATACATATATATATATATATATATATATATATATATACACACATATATATATATATGTATATATATTAGTATAGAAAAAATATATATATATATATATATATATATATATATATATATATATATATATATATACTAAACTATATATATATTAAATAAATAAAATTAATATAAATAAATAAGAAGTCCAAAATTTTCCTGCTTTGCATGGAAAAAAACTTTGTAATTTGAAATTGATATAGAATGATAAATAACAATAAAATTAACAGTAAAAATTTTATGAATTTACAGAAATACATATACACATACACAAACAGTTTAATCCCGTAAAGATGGTCTGACATAAGACTGAAAGTACATAGGTAAAATAAAAATTATTTGAGAGAAAATTTTAGTAATTTTCTTAATTAATTTTCTATGATTACCAAGAAAATGATTCATGGGCTTGAAAAGATTAAAACAAAAATAATGTCTAAATTATTTAACCAAACCTGTTTGAATATATATACATATATATATATATGTGTGTGTGTGTGTGTGTATGTACATACATACATACATGCATATATATATATATATACATATATATATATATATATATATATGAAAAAGTGTGTATATAAATATAAATAAATATATATATATATATATATATATATATATATATAAAGTATATATAATTGGTATATACAGAATGAATTCAATAATCAACAATTACTATTCTTAAAAAAGTGCTCAATACAAAGTAGAGCAGATATAATTATTTTTTTATGAATAAATTATAACATAAATATGTTATAAAATCACTACAATAGCTATTTTTGTAGTGATTTTATAACATATATATATTATATTTATAAAAAATAATTATATATATATATATATATATATATAATTTTTATATATTATATCAGTATACTTATTAAAAGCGCTCAATATGAGAGATAGAGCTAACATATTTGTTTGTCTGATGATCACTAAAAAGCATGAAACCCAGGGTCACAAACTCACATCAATCCAACCAAATATATATATATATATATATATATATATATATATATATATATATATATATATATATATTGGTATGTCCCGGAAAGGGATATATTTGAACAGAAAGTAGCTAAGTGGTTTTGGCTACTATAACCAAGTAGAATATGGTAGCAATAATCGACTGATGCGTGTCGTAGTTGCAGGTAAGAAGTGTAGATCAATGGCATAGTCCAATGGGCGTCGTTATAGACTTAGCTCTTAGACTAAGGTTCTTGACTCTCCTACACATCCATCGGTACTTATGACAGACACCAGCCAATCATATTCCAGTGAGGGGGAACACAGGTGTATGCATATTCCATTATATTATATGTATAAAAAGGAAAAGCGTATGTAAAAAAAAGAAAGAAAAACAGAAAAATTTAAAGTTTCAATATAATTTTTTTTTTAAATTCAGGGAAGACAGAAAGAGAGACAGGGTGATGAGATATTGGAAGAGAGAGTGGGAGAAAGAGAGAGAGATAGGAAGGAAGAAAAGAAAGGAAAGAAGAAAGAATTAAAGGTAAGCCCATAGGTTGACCTGGAAACAAATTTTCCTTAAATGGCTGAACCATTTAATATACTGGGATTAGAATTAAAAGAGTTATAGTAATATGTGTAATAGTCATGTCATTTGAGGCAGCAAAAAAGGCATCACACACAAACACACACACATGTATATATATATATATATATATGATGACATATTTTCTATGAAATTTCTTTGACATTCAGGCCAGCAAATGTTATTAATTCTGTTTATTATAAACAAATCATCTACTTAAATATATGTATGTATAAAATAACATACAAACAGTAAACATATTAAATTATGTTAGTATATATATATATATATATATATATATATATATATATATATATATATAAATCCTGTATTTTAGGATATTGCATCAGAAACATGTCAAAAAAACACTACCCAATTGCAATCATGTTTTGATGCAAATCAATGCATCTCATCAAAGGATTGTAAATGACTGGTAAGTGAATGATTTATTCGAATTTAAAAGCAAAATACGTCTTTTTATGAGAAAAAGAAGAAAGAAAGAAAAGGGAGCAGGTGTTTATAGTTTTTGTAAGCTTTTCTCTGATCCACCATTCAAAATGACCAACATTAAATTTCAGTTAAGGGAAGAAGCCAAAATTTAAGAGGCTGCCTTTCTTAAATGGGTCATGACCTGTAGATTTAGAATCAAAGACTGCAATCCAATGCCAAACTGTTCACTTACCAATCATTTACAATCACCTGATGAGATGCATTGATTCACATCAAAACACAACTGCAATTGTGTTGCATTTTTTGACATGTTTTTTTGATATATATATATATATATATATATATATATATATATATTTTTTTCATGTATTTGTGTGTATATGTATTTTATACATATATATGTATATATGTATTCTAGTCTATACATATATTTAATATATATATATATATATATTTTTAGTATATTTATTATATATATATATTTAATAAGTTTTTTCATTATATATATATATATATATATATATATATATATATATATATATAGTGTAACCTGGATATAAGAGAGTTGTCGGGACCGGAGAAAGAAGTCTCTTATATCTGGTTTTCTTATATCCGGGTTTGGTCATATCCGGGTCTCTTATATCCAGGTTACACTGTATATATATATATATATATATATATATATATATATATATATATATATATATATATATACTAAAACACTAAAAAGTTAAAATGTAATGATATATTTTATAACTTTTTCATTTGATTTGAATGTTTTAAAATAAATATTGTCTTGATGAATAATCTAAGCATTTTTACTTTTTACTTAGTTCATTAGAGAAAAGCTATCCCAACACCTTATTTTACTTTTTGACACAGAAAAAAAGATTTAGAGAATTGCTAAAAAAGCTTTTACATTGTACTTCACCATGGATACAACTAGTTACCTTGTGCTGTTATCATTATTTATTACATTGATTTTATATTATTGTGCATTTAACTGTAGTTATTCTTAATCATCACCTTATACACTATTATAGAAACTAGGTCAGCCTGCCTCATGTATTATATTCACTCATTTTAATATGACCATATTAATTTAAATGATTATTTTATGAGACTAGATTATAATTTCACAATGATATCACATTCAATTATGTTGTAAGATAAAGAGTTTCCCAGAGTAATGATAAGGATTCCAAATTATTTTATATTTAATTGTAAGCTTCATTAAGACAAGCCATGTAAAAACTCCATTATTCTGAGCTGACCTATATTCTAACCTTATCTCAATGTTATTTGTTTCTCCACTGACAGTATTAATAATTTATGAATCATTAAAAGCTGAGTTATGTTTTTGAAGATATATTTACCTACATAGAAATTGTATCTTAATAAAATCCTCACTTTCTTGTTCTTTTCTTTAATAAATTTAATACTGATCTAATTTCATGGTCCATGTTCAAAAGATTATTTGCAATATTTCTTTAAGCTTCCATTAAAATTTTATTAACTACGTACTGACAGAATACATTTTTGAGTTACTTTTTCTAGCATTTCAACTTGATTCAGTCTCAAATTGCAATCTTTTTGTTTTGGACTACTCTCAGAGCTTTTACTTTTTTTAAAATATTTCTATACTCGTTTAATATTAAATTTTAACTTAGATATATCACTTCTTAAGTAAATATTTGTATTTTTACATTGGTTTGCATTGGTTTAATTTTTGCCATAAATATATCCCCTATAGTTTTTTTTAGAAATTTTCTAATAAATAAATATTTCTATTTTTTATATTTGTTTAATTAATATTAATTCTTAACATAAATACATTTCTTATAAATTTTGTGGAAGTTTTAATTTCTATTAAATAAATATTTCTATTTTTTTACATTTGTCTAATATTAATATTTAAAACAAATCTTAAACTTTTAATGTAAAGGTAAAAAAATATCAATATTACTTTTAATTTTAATCACTGTATACTTTCCGGGACATTTTCTTATTGTAAATTTATAATTAATCTACGTTTTTTAAAAATCTTATCAATAAAAAGAAAATTTAAATATACTACAAAAGGCTGCTAGAATGTTCTCAGCCCAATCCTCTTCCCCAAATCAATATTCCAATTAGCAAACAGAGAAATGGTACAGGCTGAGAAAATTCCCGCACGCACTCATGTCGATCTTAGTTAAATTTACAGTCCAAGGGAAACAACTCTGATAACTAACAGAAAATTTTTTTTCGCATCACCATTTTGTATACATCAAAGTCACGATTTTATAACTTTTTTTTTTTTAATTATTGCACTCCAGACACAGCAATAAAGCCACTAAGACGTAAGGGGTTACTGAGTGTTAAGAGAATATGAGACAAAAGAGAACAATAAAAGAATAAGAATTAGGAAGTTAGCGGTATTGACGGCCTAAATCAACCTGTACATTTTTTATTTTATTTTACAAATGTATAAGCAAACGCAAAAGCAACAAGAGAAACAACAAGAATGAACACAAAACGGTTTTATAACAACAACAATATTTATATTTGTATCATGATGTTCAAGCAGAGATGTTACTATTTTTGTTGGTGTTATGTCCCTTTGACTGAATTAAAGTTTTTACTAATGAAATATTTTTATCAGAGCTCACAAAAGTTTTTATGAACTTTTTGCTCAAAATGTTCACTGTTAGAGAGTTGAAAGAATTATAAAGCTGAGAAAATGCTAAATAAACTTTTAGCTTTAGAAGAGTTGAATGTTCCGTAATGATGGTAATTAAGTTTCCATTGCGTGTAGTTGAATATTCGTAGTTTAAAATGAAGTTTGAAAAGTTTTGTATGTTTTTAATGTAGTTTGGAAAATTTCGTACGTATGTGTATGTGTGCATGTGTGAATATGTTTTCATGGCGTCTGAGCACATGTGGTTGAGACGCAAATCCTTTTTTACAACTACATTTTATAGCGAGAGAAATCAAGGAAGAGAAAGAAAACAAACTCGTATGTGGTATTTATAATCAACGTAAGTACGTGACATGATCGAAAAGGCATTGACAGATTTTGGCGTAATTATTTTTTGTCAGGTCAAGAACTAGATTGATGTTATTTAGACATGATTTAAATATTAAGTGACCAATCAGAAGTTGAGATTTTCTGAAAATATGTATGAAGCTGGATAAGCTCTATGATCCACTTTTGGAACAGATTTGTACAAAATTCAACATTGATAAGAAAGTGGTAGCGGGATGCTAAAGAAGATAATGATTGACATTGCATTTAAATTTCAAAGTTAACTGGAAAGCAAGAAGCTGAAAGAGTGTTCCACAAGAGAAAAGTGAGATAGAAGAAATTATTAGCATAGAACTTACAGTTACGTCTAGATATTTCAACTGTAAAATGATGAGACAATGCTGCCAATCTAGTACTGCACTTAAATTCATAAAGTCTAGGTATCATAGAGGAAAGATCATTATAACAATTACCATGAAAGCATTTATAGAAAAGGCTACATTACGGTGGTGGGAAAGTGACTGAAGGCAGATGCCAGATCAGGACCAACAACATTGCAGATTCTTCTTTGGATTTTAACAAGAATCTCTAAATATATAGCAGAAGTAACAGATCAGATGAAGCATGGGTGAATGGTAGACTTATAAATATGTAAGATAGATCCTGGAGAAAAAAATTGTCTAGCACAACACAGTGACTCAAATTTTCCAGTAGAAGACCTAGCAATGGATTCAATATAATATTTCCACTTCCTGGCAGCAGAAAGTTTTAACCCAAGAAGCTGCAACAAGTCACTCTCCTGGAGGTTAGCACCAGCCATGCTGATGGAAGGCAGAAAGTAGTCTCTCAGATGATTGATATCGAGCAGTTTCATTTTGAAAGTGTTAAAATTAACAAGCCATTCCTTACCCCAGTTAAAAGTTGATTGTAGGTCATTTTTTAGATCAGCTGTCAATTTGACTTTATTGAACTGATCAGACTTACTATTAAGACAAGAGTAAATAGTTGTATTATCAGCATAGAGACTGAGTTGAGCTCTGATGTAAATCAAGAAGGCCATTGATAAAAATTAGAAACTGGGTAGGTCCAAAGATAGAGCCCTGGGGGACACCTGCATTAACTAAAAAAAGATATAGAATAGTGGCTGTTCAGGACAACTTTCATTTCACACTTTATGAAGACAGGATCAATTCAAAAATTAATTCAGAAATACCATTACCTTTCAATTTGTGAAGAAGACTAGTGTGCTAAACCCTGTCAAATGCTTTTGAGGTCTCCAAAGCAACTTGCCCAAACATCACCATTCTTATCTAAAGCTTGACAGACTCTTTCACTAATGATCATTAAAACATCAGCAGTTGACCTAGAGAAGTGAAAGCCATATTACTTCTCTAGAAGAACACCATGTGCTGTGAGATGTGTGACCAATTCAGAGTTGATGAGGCCCTCTAGTACTTTGCCAAAAAGAGGTAGAAGGCTAATATGCTAATAGTTAGAAGGATCAGACAGTCTTCTTAAAGATTGTAACTATAGAAGAGGGTTTCCAACAAACTGGAAAGCAAGAAGCAGCCGGGCATTTATTGTAAAGTTTAGAGAGAATAGGAGCTCTTAATTGGAACAGTTATTTTCTAATTATTAAATGATTAAATTAAATTTTAAAAAATAATAATTATAGTAGCTATGTTTTCTACTGATAAATACAATATATACAACTGTTTTCAGTGGCAGATCTATGAAACAAATGATGCTTATGTTTCAGGGCCCCTAATCCCAGAGGATCCCCTGAAAGAACTTTATTTAATGAGTAAATTTTTCAATAAAATTGATGAGTTATTTTTTTAATGCATTTGTTATTAAAATAAGTCCATTTTTGTGATAGAATCATAATCCAGTGGGTTGAAGTAGCTAGTTTGGGCCTTAGAATATGGTACCCATTTCATATAGCATCAAAATTTCCTTGTAATTGGTCAAATTTCAAAATTTTCTTAGTGGTTTGCAGTACCTGTTGTGATACAACGGACTTCGACTTCGGGATTGACTTCAACAGCCTTTACTATAATGGGGACAGGAAGTGGGTCTTCTAAGGGCAGATAATACCCAAAAACACTGAAGAGTTAAGGAGAACATTTAATTTAGCATGTAAGAGTCTATCATAGGCTTTTGCTACTTTATTCACATGATCAAGGAGGAGGAGTCGAAACACAGATCCCTGGCCATTGTGACCAGGGCTTTTAGACGGTTATGTATTGAGATATGTGCCCATTTATTTTTGTTCAGCCAACTGGACGCTAGTTGGGTGTTCCTATCCATTCTTATTTCTAGCATTCCTCTTTGGCTATATTGTCCATACTTCAAATAGCCTACTCAATACACTTAAATTATAATACTATGGAAGGTTCACCATTAGATTTGACAACTTTTCAACACTTTTGCCAGATATATGAACTGAACTTTCAAACTGTGGACTCACATGACAACTTTTACCATTTAGTCACAGTTATAGTATCTAGATCTTGTAGTCGGTCAGTATCCCTTACTTACTTATTTACTTACTTCTGCCTCCATTACTTGAGTCATTGTTTGTTCATGTTCCTTTAATCCAAACACGTACTTTTGTATACAATATAAATAAATTTTTACATAATTTTTTTTAAATACCTTCGTTCTGTTGTCCATTTTTGTTTCACCTGTCAGATTTCATGTCTTTTATTTTTAAAAATATTAGTGGGTCTCTTGTGACTCATGATTATTTGGATGCAGAGGCCCTATTATAACAGGCCTCCTCCAGGGGGTCCATTACAAGTCTCAGTATACTAATAAAATAAAACTCCCCCCCCCCGATATGTGAACCTGCCAGAATATATTCAAAGCCTACATTTTGGTAATTGGATTCTCAAAATCTATTGTTGCTGGATATGAAGGAATGAAGGAATGAAGGAACCCCCCCCCTATCTGTTCAAGCTTCAGGGCCACAAAAGCTCCATCAATAACAAATTTACAACTAAAATAGAGGCCAATAAACTATTTAATCCGTTCCCTAAATGGTATCTATGATTCATTGATTACTCCTGCTATTATATAAATCACTTCTTACTCAATATCTTTTCATGTTAAAAATTTTATGTGCTTAACACTAGTGAAATGGAAATATCTCTCGGAAGAAAAAGACTAACAACAGAACGACAAAGACGACGATGACAATGCCTATTTCAAGACTAAGTTAAAGAAAGATGATCACTTAATACACAAAGGTCTTCAAAGTTCTTCAGATGAAAGGCTTGAAAAAAATAAGACTACAATCTAAGAAATGTATGTGTAAAGGAACTGATTAATTAAACAGTTAATTTTTCTTGGGGTCTAATTTGTCTAAATACAGATAAATATTTTCTTTGAATAGATTATTAAAGCAACTAAGGGAAGTAATTACTCATAAATTTACTAACTTAAGCTGATTTACCTCCCTTCCCACTACAGATGGAACGGGAAATATATAAATAAATACGCATCGATAATTATTATATGGTTTCTCAAATGTCTGAAATATCTCTGAACAGAGGCTTTTAAGAATTATTGAAAATTAAAATCTGAAAGAAATGTGAACCCTAGTCATTTATTTTAAAATGTAGCTGAGTATTTTCCCCTCAGTCTGCTATGAAACTTTTCAACCAGATGGAAATTCTCAATTTTTTCTCTATTTGGACAAAAATAAATAAGTGCTCAGTATAATAAAACAAACACCAATAAAATATCTATTTTGTGTTTGTCAAGTTACAAAAAATACAATTAATGTTTTTGCAGTATTACTTAACTACACACTTACATTGCTATTTACTAAGCTTGGCCTTGTTTGACACAAGGTAACACATATGAAGTAACTGCAGCTTATCTCTCCTCCTTAATCTAACATTTCAGTGGGGGGAAAAACTGACTGGTTACATTCAATGCCTTAAAAACCAAACTAGTTATTCCATCATTGCCAATCGGACCCTGAATTACCACCAGTCATGATGAATGGATGTTTCCTAAGGGAGGCCCCAGGTCTTGAGTGACTCTTGGGCCTTAGACTGAACCCAGACTTCAATTAGAAGTCATACATATAATCCATTGCTAAAAATGCAAGAAAAATATCTGTTCCTAAGTACATGACTCCTTGTACTATCCACTACCTTTACAAGAGCCATATCAGGCCTAGAATGGAGTGCTATTGTCATATTTGGGCAAGAGTTGCCCAGTCCTCACTTTCCAGTCTTGACAGAGTCCAAAAGCATATCCACATTCTTGTGGGTGACAAATTATTTTCCACCATGTCAATAGATGAAATGTCACAAGCCTGTCACTGCTCTATCGCTACTTTCATGGAAAGTGCTCAGACAAACTACATTCCTTAGTTCTATCAGTTCTAATCTGCCCTGCCATGCTATGTATATTGTAGTGAACTACCTGCATTTCCTCCATATTCCATTGATGAGAAGTAAGTTCCACTTGAGCAGCTTCTTCCTATAGACCACTGCTCTGTATAACCAACTCCCATGAGGATACTTTCCTAATCACTACAATCTCAACCTGTTCAAATCTAAGGTTAACTGTCATCTTCCCCAAATATCTGTATAAATTGTGCCTCTTACTCTGTAACCTTCTACCTCAAGTGGCTCTCAGGGTCAGACTTTGATTCTCCATTCTGTCATTTATTTTTACCCTTTTCTCTCCATTAGTAGTGGTTTTCCAAGCATAGCTTAGATGTGGCACAAGGCCGAAAGTAGGGAGCACCCAGTGAGGATCAAACTCACTACTCAGTCTTAATTGTTCTTGCAAGACAAGCTTGCTAACCATTACACTGCCTCAAGGTTCCCTTCTCTCTCCATTATTGTGTTTCTTGTTTTAGTTTGTTTTATTATAATCTTTTGTTAGTTTTGTGGGTTCATTCTCTCCCCCTCGTTTCATGATTCATGAATTTTTATATATTTTTGATAAAAAAAAAATAGACATTATGAACGTTCATGAGATTTTTATATCATGGAGCGTTTTAGGTCCCCAGTGAATATGTGGTATTGTGGTATATGCAGGATTGAATGGTGATGGATGAGTTCTTTGTAATTGGGTAAATAGTATTGGATGAATGGGTCATGATTGTAACTAACTAGGACTAGGATAGATAGCGAAGACCAGCCTTTTCCCACTTCCACTTCAGCTTTGTGCTACAATTATTGTATTGTTTACAATAATAAATATATTTATTGTACCATCTTTATTGTAATTTGCACTTTTTTGTATATGCTGGCATTTTTCTTGTGATATTTTATGTTATTTGATTGATTTGATTGTAAAGTTGATCTTTTTCCCACTACTAACATTGAGCCTAATTTTAGAAAAAATAAGTTACTTGTCCAGGAATATATTACCCCCTTTTCAAGACACACGAACCATCAAATTTATGCATCTTTAATATTTAGCAGAATTTGCTCTTGAAATAATTTTGGTTTTATACAACACGAAGTATCTCTCACCATTATTTTTACGGTGCACCTTGTTGTCACTTGATCTTTAATCTTCCCAATCTTTTTTTATCCGAACCCTCAAAAATATACAGTAATAGTTTTTTTTCCATTACACCCAGTGAGTATCGAACTCGCTACTCAATAATTGATCTACTAGCGAAACAAGCTTGCTAACCATACACCACGTTGAAGTGCTCTAATTAATTTAAGCGTAACCGTTAGTACAAAGCCGAAATATGGAGCACACAATGAGGATCGAATTCACTACTCCGTCGTAACTTATTGTTATGTTACAATACTTAGCGAGACAAGCTTGCTCGCCATTTACACCACGTCAAAGTGCCCATATGAGGCATCCAGTGAGGATTGAACTCACAAAAAAAATGATTTACCAGTAGTAGAGCTTGCTCACAGATAATGCGCTTTAACGGTTCGTTTTAATTATATTCAACAACTTTTATTTGTAGTGAACTAACTCCAATTATTACTTCTGGCTTGACCACACGAAATCGTTTATAAATTATTGTGGTATTAAAAATGACTTCATGATTGCTCGCTTTTTATCTTTGGCTATTTTTCTTTATCAAGGGAAATAATCGAGATAAACTTTTGCTGACAGCATTACGCATTCGTATTTCTCTAACTCCGATAAGAGTTTTCAAGTGGCTCTGAAAAGTACTCTTATTGAAATGCATTTTCACTTTTCAAACTTTTATTAATCAAAAGGTAAGCTGCTTAAGACCCGTCATGTCGGATTCTAGTGAGGACGAAGCGGAATATCTTCCAAGCGGAGATGAATGCAAACGAAGGTGTGACGAATTCGTTAATGTGACTGGAACCAACTCAGCTCTTGCCATGTTTTTCTTACAAAATGTTAAATGGGATCTTCAAGTAAGTTTGTAGAGCTAATTAAAACCAGTGACTTTTATTTTTTTTTATATTGCAGCATTTTTAATAACTATTTTCTTTAACAAAACACTGTTAGTGTAAAAAATATAGGGATTCATAATTGATTCAATTTTCCGTCCTCGGCCTCAACAATCAACACTTCAAATTTCTGTTTTATTTTAAGAAAAATGCAATTAGGAATTTTCCACCTGAATAAAATATTAATGTTTATTGTTTATCTATAAAACTTAAATAACAAGAACTAGTATGTTTTATTTCACTTTTATGGTTAAACAAGAAGTTGGACATTTTCTTGTAAATAAGAATTACGAGAGAGAAAAAAACTCAGTTAAATTTTGTTTCTAAATTATATTTTTGTTTTTGTTCTACAAGCCTAATGCGAACCAAATTAATTACAGTTTTGTTTGATAATTTTCAAAATTTTTCATGAAACAACATAAAAATCCTTAGTAATTCCGGCAATAAATAAAAAAGGAAATAAGTTTATTTATAATTTAAATTAAAAATGTTAGCATTTTTACATTTTATTATTGTTGGAAACTTTCCTTTTTTTTAAAAATTATTTTAAAGGACACATATCACAAAAATACGTTAGGTTCTTACTTTTAAAAGACTTAAAGAAAAACGTAAACAGAATTATGGAGAAATTCGAGTAGCTTATTTTTATCTTTATTTCCAAGTAACTTAAACTTCATATGCAGTGAAATTTTATTTTATCAACATGCAAAAATAATAAAATTAACTTTTGTTTTTGTTGAGCCGATAGCGGTATTGGTAATTAAAAATTTAATTACTATTTATTGTCAAATTATTTTTCAGGTGTTATTTTAATTTTATCAGTTCTTATAAAAAATTAATGTTAATTGACGAATATCAATTGACTCAACAAAAGTCAAAATTGCTAGTTAAACACGGGCATACTTACTCTACTTCCCGCCAAATAGAAATATTGATGTATTGTTTGTGTAATTGAATATATGTTCTATTTTATTTCTAATCATTGAACTCACCGAAGCTATTTACAATATGTGCTGTCTTGTACTAAGATTCATAAATAATATTCAATTTTGAATCATTGATCCGTATGTCGAAAATATTTCGAGGGAAAATACATAGTTTTCTTTTCTCCTTTCATTTTCGTTAAGTTTTACCATTTTTTAGTGATGAAAAATAATTTTTCTTATTAAATAGTTTTTTTGCGCAGTAAAAATGCAAATATTAAAAAAGATAATTTTCGGTGCGCGAACGAAAAATGGTGTGTGGATGACAACTTTTTTGGGCAGATTTGTACAAAGAATAATAGGCACTGCGATCAGAAGTTTGTTTGTTTTTCCATATTATTATTATTATAGTTACACTCAACAGTAAACACCCCAGATGTAGAATATTTATAATTAAATTTTATAAAGTTAATACTCGTAGCAAGTTCAGTTTGTCATGTAACTTAATCGCCCGACACAAGCAAAAACAAGTTCTCATTCTGCTCCTCACCACGTGATTTCTTAAATTAAAAAAAAACATACCCGAACTTCGTAATCTGGATTTTTTTCTTTTTCATAATTTCTATTAATTAGTATTATTAATGTAATAAAGATTTGAGGTTACGATATTTAAAAAGAAAATAGATTTAAAAAAAAAATTAATGGGGTGGTAGCTAAAGAAAGCTATTTTGTTTTGTCTTTTATGGCGGGAGATCAATTTTTATTTTTTTTTACAAAGAATCTTTATTTTTTGACATTAATAAACTGAAATTTAAATTTAATATTAACTTTAAAAAATTTTGGAAAAAAGCTCGATTATTTGTGGTTGCAGTGTCTATTGGTCTGTTGCAGATTGGCGGATGTATTTTGTGTAGGGATGCCCAATTTTTCGCTGAAAAAGTGGCATTTTTCCTGATGAAAAGAGGCCCCAGACTTAATAAAAACAACGTTTTATAACGAAAAACTTTGTTATTAATAAGAGTAGAGACCAAAGTATTTTTTAATTATTTTTTGACATTTTTTATTCCTTTTTAGCACGTTTGAATTTGTGGTTGAAAAGCTTTTTTTAAGGTCAAAGATCACCTATTTTGCATTAGCTTTTTTTCACTTAAAAAACACATAAATTTGGAAATTATTGCAAAAATCAAATAATTGTTGCAATTTAGTGAAACTTTCAGAACTTATTCCGAAATGACTGAATTTATTTTAGAAATGTTTGTCTTTTAGAAAGAAAATTTAATATCGCATTGTCAAAACTTTTCTTCTAATATATATATATATATATATATATATATATATATATATATATAATCAAAATCTTTTTCAGTGAGAGACATACTGCAAATATTAATTATTTTTTAAATTCAAATTTAGGGACAAAAACAACGAAAAAGGGGTCTTTGGGAAAAATTCTCAGAAAAATATTTCATAACTAAAAATATAGCTGTTTAAATTGCTTATTTTTGTCATATGAAATACATGTGGCAAAAAAAAAAACAAAGAAAAAATGTCATCTGTTCAGTGTTGTTGTCATCACACGGGTCAGTAGGTGTTAAAAAACAAAACAAACTTTTAGCAAACCTGAACTAACTTTAAGTTTAGTGGGGCTAGGAACCCTAACATTGTCACACACATATGCACGATCAATGGGCATGAGCTTTTCGGGAGCAAGATGAGCCATTAACTCGCCAACATGGTCTCATAAGGGGTGGACACAGGGTTAATGGTAGGAGGCGTGCAAAGCTATTTCTTCTAAACCAAGACCCCACCGTTCACAGTCTGGCAAATCTGCCAAGCCCTATATGAGGTCTTGTCATGGAGAGGCAGCCGATTCCAAGCCAATTGCCAGGTAAGCGAAAACACAGGATTACAGAGATAATCCGCTACTGACGCCCAAGACCAGTAAGAGTGAAACTCATCCTCCTACATGTCAAGGTGCTCACATAGGGAATCCTTCACGACCCCCTCCACTAGAAGACAATAGAAGACCTTCATAGGCCGAGAAATGTCACTGGACTGAGAAAGAGCCAACAAGGCCGACCGACACACGTGAAGGAAATCTGATTGATCCTGGGGTTTACGATGGCGCTCAACTTGCAAGATAGGGGAACTGATAGTAAGGAAAGGGAATGCGTCCCTGACAATCCCTGCCATAATCGAATCTCCTGTCAATGTGCTGCATAGGAAAGCCAACCTCGAGGCAAGTTTGTGTCTCGCCAAGTGTGGCATTCCCAGCCCCCTATGACACGATGACCTTATTCCCGCGTCCCCTCCATAAAATGGAGGATAGTGAGTGCTCGAGCGGCTTCCTATGGTCGTCACAGAGGAAGTACAGACAATTGATAAAGGACCAGAGGGAAAATGTAAGTGGCACACGCCTCCACCCTGCCCTTCATGGACAACCTTCTGTCGATGCCAAGTCTGACCAGCAGCGTCGACCTTTGCTTGTACTTCAGACCAATTTTTCTCCAGCTAGAGGTCAGGTCCAAACCACACTCCAAGAATGTGGACACAACTGTCTGTCCAACTGAAGGGCCTCAGAAGATCAACCCCCTTCTGGGCATCTAACCACAAGCTGGACGACTTTTCGTGGTTAATCTTGGCCCCTGTCACCTTTTCATACTGATCAAGTGCCTTCAGTACCGCCTCAATGTCGCTGCAGGACAACACAAAAGCAGATACGTCATTGGCGTACGCGGAAACCCTGCTCGAGACCCTCCAGGAACAGTGGTTTCGCGTAGAGCTGGACTTCACGCCCTGTCTCTCAGCTGGTGAAGGAGAGGCTCCAATGCCAAAGCATAAAGTAGGGGCGACAGTGGACAACCCTGGCGAACCGACTTAGATACCTGTATCACAGCAATGGGAGAGCGATACAGGGGCTAATCTAGTGGCAGAAGTCGGGTGCGAATCTGGCAGCCTCCAGAACAGTCACAAGGTAGTGATAGTCAACCCTTTCAAATGCCTAGGACTGACCTAAATTAATCAGCGCGGCCTCATTGTCGTCTTTTACACCCTCTATGATCGTGTGGATTGCTCTGAATTGTTCGGCCCCTCACAGAGCAAGTCTGCTCCGGACCCAACAGAGACTCAGCAACTGACTGCAAACGCTCCTACAGGATCTTGGCCAAAATCTTTAACTCTTTGTTTAGCAGAGTTATGGGCCTGTAATCATCTAGTTTCCCCCCAACACCCTTGCCCTTTTTCAACAGCGTGATCACACCCCTGGAGAACCAGTCGGGGAGGGACCTCTGCCGGAACCAGTTGTTGATCAATACTGCCAAAATCGGGACAAAGATGTGCGACAGCCTTAAGTACAATTCATAGGGCAAACCATCCAGACCAGGTGACTTGCCTCTGCTGACCTTCTTCAATGCCACGTAGACCTCACTGTCCATGATTTCTCCCTCGCAGCTAACCACTTCAGTTGGCAAAAGCTGAGGAAAGTCAGCCAAATAACTGCAAAACTTGTCCTCACGAAGACCAGGCTCCTTGGTAAAGCGGCTCTCAAAATGCTGCTGAAATGCCTCAGACATGTCGTCAGTAACCCGAAGAGTATGCCCCTCAGTGGTATCGACTTCACGAATGTAACGATCAAAACCTTGACAAATCTCTTCCTTGCGAAACTCTGTGCCCATGTTCACAGCTTCGGAAGACATCTTGCTTAACCTATGTCTAATTACCTGGCCCATGTAGCGCTCGTTATTTGAACGCTCCACAGCATCCCTAGCTAAGGCTATCTCAAAGGGATCCCCCAGCCACTGCCCGGGAAAGACTAGCCTTAAGCGTTTTCATCTTATCAGCTCTATTTAGGGCGAGCCGTTTGCTGAAATCTTACACTTAAGTCTATCCCCCCACTTATTCCTGATAACCGCCCCCACTAGCTCCAGCTGCACTAAGCTAGTTAGCTGCTCCTGGAAGTCCCGCCTGTCCAGTAAAGACAAATTGAACTTCCAGTAACCAGCCATTCTAGGCCTACGATCTAACACCATCCAAGCACAAATGAGTTTGTGGTCCGAATAGCCTACCCAGTGGATAGTGGGACAATCTAGCAGGTCTACATCGGCTCCTCTAACTAACATTCTGTCAAGGTAGCTAACCATCTTGTCACAAGGCCAACTAAGAGCCCACGTCCAGATTTCCCCCCTTGGGTGATTGACCCAGTATCTATCAACGAGACCAAATTCGTTGATCATATCAAGCAAGCTACAATCACCCCCCTTCTCCCGATAGCACCCCACCCCCGATCTAACTTGGGGTCCAGGATGGCATTCCAGTCCCCCATTATAACTAAGTGCGTGGAATACACCAGGAACGGCCCCAAGTGCCGAAAAGAATGAGACCCATTCCTAATGGCAGTTGGGCGCATAAATAACAATGACCCAGAATGAACCACTTTTCACTGCAATATTGGCCACGATCAACTGGCCCTCAGCATTGGTATGCACAAGGTCCACCTTCACATCAAGAGTCTGCTTCACCAGCAAAGAAACTCCTCTGGCATGCCGGTCCACATATGCTGAATAAACGACAAAGTCACTCTCCAGCGCACGTGCATTGATGCTGCAAACAAAGTGGGTCTCTTCGATCGCGGCAACATCCAACCAAAGGACAAGAGATCCCGGAGCAGGCGGGCTGCCTTACCTGATCCCTCAAGCCCTTCATATTCAAAGTAGCTATCATGATAGACATATTCTAAGCCTGCAAAAATAAAAAAGAGTAAGAGCAAAAAACCTACTCACATACAGGCTGGAAATCGGCAGATGAAAGGATGGGGAAGTAGGGAGACTCCTAACTTTGGGGGAGCTAATAGCTTCTCTTGGCAAAGCAGGGACAGAAAATGACCTGTTCCTCCATTGGTGTCTCTGTTTCAGCCTGCTGCTTCTGCTGTTGGTGTTGCTGCTGCTTTTGTTGCGATTGCACCTCCTTGGGCTTTTCAGGTGACAACTGCTTCTTCTCTTGAACTGTCTCTTTTTGAGGGGGAGACGAGATGCTTGATGCTTTCCGTCCCTTGGTGACTTCTTTCCACTCTCCATCCAATTTCAAAGTCCCTTCCTCTGCTTGTCCTGCTGCTATTGTTGCCATTTTAGCTGTTGTAGATGCTGGACGTGATGGAGCTTGTGTACTTTTTTTACTGGGGCACTCCTTTGCCATGTGGCCCGACACCCCACATGACCAACGCCACGGTTTTCTGCCCTCCACCACTACCAGCATCCTCCTGTTGCGGCAAACCAAGATGTTGGGGATTTCTTGAAAAACCTTCCTGTTCAGGGTTATTTGTATCTCCTTGTCCCCCATCTCAATGCCGGCTTTGCTACTGAGGGCCCTCACTTCATTTAGTTCCCAAAATTTGGTGAGGAAGGCCCCCATTCGGTCATCTCGGGTACCTACAGGTACCCCATGAACAGTCACTTTCATCCTACCGGGTGCCCATATATTCCGCTCAGAGACTTTGTGCTTAGTATGCTCCCCGCCAACTCTTTCACCTGGTCTTCAGTTTGGAGAAGGATATCCCACAATGGGTTTGTCCTTCTTGCGAGTATC
Organism: Acanthosepion pharaonis; assembly: GCA_903632075.3. Taxonomy (NCBI): domain Eukaryota; kingdom Metazoa; phylum Mollusca; class Cephalopoda; order Sepiida; family Sepiidae; genus Acanthosepion; species Acanthosepion pharaonis. Next base: position 1,383,881 of record CAHIKZ030001524.1, on the reverse strand, counting down.
CTTGGGTTAATATGCAAAACTTTTAAAGCTTCCTCCATACTTTCCCTGCTGATCCCAATCAGTTTCCGAGTCATAACATCGGAGGTCAGCAGGGATATGGTGCGTGGGCTTACTGTGTCAAGGGCTGCCGGAATTGTTAGGAACTCATTGTCCTTAAACGACTCCTTATACTTTTTCCGCTGGTTGACGTAAAAACTGCTATCCTTTTTCAGCTGCCTATTTTCTGACCAGGCTGTTTTGCTGGTGACATCGGCTTTGGTACCGGTGTATCCGTCACATCATTGTTTTTGTCAACCATGGTGGCGTAAAAACCCTCCACAGTCAACCAAATGAAATGGTTTCTTTTTCCTTTTTAAATGTTTTTAAGCACAGAAAGAAAACAAAAATATTCAAGAGTAAAATAAAAATAATAAAATGCAAAAAGAACGGGACAAACCAAAGACAATAAACAATTCAACTAAATACGAAAAATGTAAATAAAAACAGGGAGAGGATCAAAATGCAAACAAAAAAGAAACGAAAAAAGTGTATAAACAATATGTACTAAAATACAAGCAAAAAGTAAAAAATTGAAAACGGTTTTCAAAAATCAAAAGTAACAAAAAATAAAAATTATCAATTCACACAGTCACTTCTCAAATGCAGTAACGCTGGCCGTAAATCCATTAATGAAACACAAGCCAATAGTGAGGTCTGACGATATTTATTGTACAGAATACAATTATGGTACAAGGCTGAAAAAGGGTTGAGGCTGGTCTTAACTAACTATTCTACACCTAGCTAATCCAATTCACAACCCATTCACTTATTACAATTTGCTCATTCACCACAAAAACCCATCCATCACCAGTCAATCCTCCATACACCATAATACTGCATCCTCACAAGAGGGACCTACAAAACGCGCCCCAAACCATAAAAATATATAATGATTATATATGTACACTTAAAAATTGATGAATGAATAAAATGAAAGGGGAGGGAGATGAACCCAGTAAGAAACTAAAATGATACACAAAAGCAACTAAATATAACTTATGTTAGTAGGGCCCATCCAACCCTCGTAAATGAGAGGCTGCTGTATTCTGCCCATTTGGACAAAATCAAGAAGCTCTCTCGCTAAGGGAAAAGGATAAAAAAATTATACGGCCATGGGAAAATATAAAGCTGACCCAGTCGAGATAAAAGGGGCCAAAAACAAACTGGGGAGGTTGGGAATCTCAACTTGGATCATAACAAAAGATGTAGCCGGGAACAGGCTAGGAACAACATTTACTCACATTAAATAGGTACACAAAAGCTTGTCTAACCTAACCAGGGGGAGGGCTCCACAGAAAACCACCCTGATGTGACATAGGTTTGGCTTAAAAGAGAAAATCAAGGCTAGTCCCTTTCAAATGAACCAAGCTCGCCTCAGTCACCCACCATTCACTGAAGACTGCAAGCATTTTCTATCAGTTCTAATCTTTATCTTGAGCTGATGCTCAAAGAATCGGATCAGATCCTGATGAGAAAGATGGTTGGCTCACAAGATTTCCTCCTGTCACGTTGTCCAAATCACCATTCAGGCCATGGCCAGCAGCGTCAGAAACACCATCCATTTCACCCCGGAATACGGGGGCGACACATTGTCACATGTGCGATCAATGGGCACAAGCTTTTTGGGAGTGAGACGAGCCGTCAGCTTGCCGACATGGTCCCATAAGGGGCAGACCCGGGGACAATGGTAGAAAGTGTACAAAGCTGTTTCCTCTAAGCCAAGGCCACGCCATTCACAGTCTGGCAAATCTGCCAAGTCCCATATGAAGACCTTGTCATTGAGAGGCAGCCGATTCCGAGCCAATCGCCAGTTAAGCAAAAATTCAGGATTACTGAGATAATCCACTGTTGACGCCCAAGACCGGTAAGAGCGAAACTCCTCCTCTGACAAGTTGAGCTCTTCACGTAGGGAATCCTTCGCGACCCCCTCCACTAGAAGACTATAGAAGACCTTCCTAGGCTGAGAAAGGTCACTGAACCGAGGAACAGCTAACAAGGCCGACTGACACTCTAGAAGGAAATCGGACTGATCCTGGGGTTTATGATGGCACTCAACCCGCAAGATGGGGGGACTTTCGGAAATACGCACTTTTATTGCGCTGGAGGATGTCATCAGTGATGTAATTACTCAGGTCATTGGGTAGTTTCGGGCCTTGCAACATCATCCCATCCTCGCTGAGTCGACCCCATCAGAGCTGATCGTCTAAAAATGTTTGCTATTGTGGTGGACTTTACCACATTTATTTAACTTAGATTAGGAAACCAAACTGACATGAAGAAAAAGAGGATAAGCCAAACACATCATTATACATAAAATTTGTATTTAACAAGATGTATGAACAAGAATGTGAAAGAAAAGCATGCATTGAGTAAAACAAGAGTTGTCTCTCTTTAACTATCAATTGTTCCAAAGTTCAATGAAAGCAATAAGGTTGTAATAGTTTCTGGTAATAAATGTTTTCAACAGTTTTGCCGTGTTAGAAAAAAAGATTATGTGAGTATAGGGAATATTCAGCATATGAGTGGTGGTGTGAGTGAGAAGATTGGTGCATGGATTCAACTGTCGTGGATTTCTGTGGCAGCTGAGATCTCACTGATTTACTAAGAATTTTCTTTGCTTATATAGGTGATCATTGGCTCTGAAAGCACTGCGCAGGAAGAATCACTCTTCCTGTATAGTCTGATTGGTTGGCATTGACCAATCAGTGAGCAAGCTTTGGGGAGACTCACAAAAAGCTTCTGGGATCCAATTCTCCCATAAGTGCAAAAGGTTGACTACATGAAAATATAGCAATTATAAAATTGTTGCATTACACAGTAGTGTTGATTTATTATCCAATGAATGCTTGTTGTATAATTTAAATTTGCATAAGTATGTATGTATGCGTGTGATGATGATGATCGTCACACTATTATTAAGAGGAAAAACCAAAGTATTTTTTGATTTTTTTTTTTTTTTTTTTTTTTAAGTCAATAAAACGGCCATAAAATCAATCATGTCTGCCATTTTTGACAGCTTTGTAAACAAAAGTGAAATTCTTCGTTTAAAAATCAGTAAATTTGCTTTGTAAGCCCCCTCAAAGAAAATCTATTAAAAATTTCCAAAATCGTCATATTTCCGTGTAAATGTACATGCTGAACTCTAAAATAATGCCCAAATTTTGATAAAACCTACCGTTTTGACAATAAAAATTTGGACTCGGAGTAAATTAAAACTCCAAAATTTAATCAAAAAACAAAATGTATTTGAAATTGAAATTTGTTCTTATTAGTATTTCCTTTCTAGTTTTTTTTTTTTGCTTTATAATTTTATTTTGTAAATTAACATACTCTTTACTAAGTTTGCGTATTAATTACTGTTTAATTTATTTTTAATTTTAAAAAAAATGCTTTATTGTATCATTTATTTTGATCTTATTCATTTTGTCATTGCTTTTCGAAAACAATTTTTGTAAAAATTTGTTTTTCATAGGAAAAACATTTTGGCTCCAGATTGTGTCCTTATCATATATTATTCATAAAAGCCATTAAAAGCTTTTCTAATTAAATAATGTCTGAATTTTGGGTAGCTATGTGTTGATTTACAAAAAAAATTTGATTTATATTCTTTAAGGTTTTCTGCTTTTAACTAATATTACATAGTTTAATTTTCAAGTTTTCATAAAATTAAGGGCCAGTGGGGAATAAGTAAAAGAAATATTTTTGCCATAACTTTCTCGAAAACAAACATTTCTAAAATAATTTCATTCATTTGTGAATAAGTCCTGAAAGTTTCATTAAAATTTGACAATAACCTGATTTTACAAGAATTTCCAAATTAATGTTTTTCAACTGAAAAAAATGCACTAGAATAACTAAAGGTGAATATTAGGTGACCACTGACATAAAAAAAAATATTTAACCAAAATTTCTAAAGTGCTAGAAAGGATGAAAAAAATAAAATAAAAAAAAATAATTCGGTCTTTCCTTTTAACAAGCATTTTGATAAAACTTTGTTTTTATTAAGTTTGAGGCTTTCTTTCATCATGCTAATGCTGTTTTTTCTTTATTTTTGCAAATTAGTGAAGACACCTATAACACGAAAGTGGATATTTTTATGGGGTGTTGAGAAGCACTATTAAAAACTTATCAGACGGAAATTTAACCATATTTTTTTTTTCTACAGGAGACATATCTAGAAAAATTACTCAAATTTAACATGAGCACCTTTTTAAAGTTTTTTTTTTTTTTTTTTTTTTTTTTTTTTTTTTTTAAATACCCAATAATCTTAGATTTAGGAAAATATTATAATAAACTAGTCACTGTTTTATTTAATTTTAGTAGGTACCACTACAGAAACGTGATACCTAAAAATCTCTCAAACATAAATTGTACTTTTCTGAAACTTTATTTGAGGAATATTAGCTCCTTTGAAACAAATATTCTTTACTTTAAGTTTAAAATATCACAGAAATGCATTTTTAACATGATGGTGACTGTTTATTGAAGGTGTTGATAGGTTTACAGCTCAGTTGACAGATGGAAGTTTATCCTAATTTTCTTTTCTATGGTGAACATATCTATAAAATTTACTTGAGGGATATAGCATGAATGTCTTTTTTATATAAATTTTTAGCTACCCAGTAATCTAAAAAATTTAGGAAAGTATTCTCCATAATCTGTTTTGGTTTTAAGCTTACTACTATCGTTATCATTTTTATTTATGTATAGACGTTTGCAGATTTTCAATAACTAGCGGCTTCTTCTTCATGTACCGTTTCCCCTCAGGATATAGGCGATCATGGCTTTCCAAAATTTTCTGTCCTTTATAGCTCTTGTTATTTCTCCTAGACCCTGTTCCACCATCCATGTACTCAAGTTCACAAAATATGTTATGCATTCTTTTCCTCTGTCCCTCTTGCCTTCAATCTGTCCTGTGATTATCAGATTTGTTTGTATTTCCTAAATGGATTATGTTTTACAAAAAGAGATTGATGATTTAAATTCTCCAAGGACTTCTAGTTATAACTAATATAGACATTAAACCCTCCAAAATTGAATTTCTTGAAATGTTTCTAAAATAATTTGTCATTTGTAATTAAGTCCTGAAAGTTTCATCAAAATCCAACAACTATCTGATTTTTGCATGAATTTCCAAATCAATGTGATTTTTACTACAAAAAGATGCTAAAATTTCCTAAAATATATGATCATCCACCAATGCAAGAAAAAAAATTTTAATGCCTCCAAAATGAAACTGTTTTCTTAATGTCTGAGAGAGCTCTTTGTTTCATCAGCATGACTGATGTTAACTTCTAGGAGAGTGATTCATTGTACCTTCTTGGACTAATGTTTTCCACTGACATGAAGTAGAAATATTGAATAAATTGCTAGGTCTGCTGCTAGGAAAGTTTGTACCATATGTCATTCTAGACATAGGGTTCAAAGGTATTTTTCTCACAGAATCTTGTGTGTGTGTGTATATATATATATATATATATATATATATATATATTACACACACACACACACACAAGTCTACCATTCATCCATGTTTTGAATATGGCTGCCACATCTAGTCTGGTACTCCTGTTGTATATTTAGAGATTCAAAATCCAAAGATAAATCTATAATGTTATTGGTCCTGATCTGGCAGCTCATTTTCAGTCATTTTCCCACTGCCATAATATTGCTTCCCTGTGCCTTTTCTATAAATACTTTCATGGTAATTGTTCATGGTACCAAGACTTTATGAATTTAAGCACAGTACTAGATTGGCAGCAAGGTCTCATCATTTTGCAGTTGAATTGGCTAGATGTAACCAACTTCTATGTTAACAGTTTCTTCTATTGCACTTGTCACTTGTGGAACTCTCTTCTGGCTTCTTACTTTCCAGTCAACTTTGACGTTGTATTTAAATTTTTGAAGATCAATCATTATCTATTGTCTTGTTCTTTTATTGTTCTCTCTCTTTAATAGTATTTGTTTTTTTTTGTTTTGTTTTTCTCTTTCATATTCTCTAACACCTAGTAACCCCCTTTCATGTGAAATGATTTTTTTTTTTAAATTAAAATAACTTGTAAAACTGAATTTTAATCACTACTTATTATTTTTCTTGTAATTTTAGAAAATAAATTTCTTTTGATTACCCAACGACTTCTGCACAAAGAAATATATAAATTGTTTCTTTTCAAAACATGTACATTTAACAAAACAACTATTGGTAAAAAAATAAACAAACTTTTATAACATGCAATTGATATTTTCTTAAGTTCTTTAGCTTTCCATATGTGAGTTTTTAAATATACTTAGTGACTTTTCAATGAAATGTTTAAGCAATGTTTACGACTAAAATTTTTCATTTTAATTAAATGATAGGAAAGTGTAAAGTTACATTCAAAGTTACCTTCCTTGTAAAGTTACCTTCAATTACACAAACCAAGTATAAAAAAAAATACTCTACTCCAACTAAAATGACTTAATAGTTAATAGATGTTATAACATGATAAAGATTGGTCCTTTTTTCTGTTGTCATAGAGAACCAATGTGACCTAAACATGATATATTCAGTAATTCTGGTCACCATATGGTTAATGCAAATTTTAGCCAGTAATTATGATTACTGGTATTACGGTTTAGTAAAGGATGTGTGAATTAGGCATAGGTGTTTCTGTCATTACTCTTCCTCACTGGACCTGTGTTGTCTACTGGAAATCTTTACGTTGTGTACCTGCTGGGATGAATCATGCAGCATGTCTTCTTATTCATTCCAACGAGCCATAGATCTTATTTGTTGTTCAGGCAATGTTTAGATCCTAGTGACTTACTTAATTTGAGTGACCTTCCTGAAAGGCAGGTCATTTCTAGAAGAAAGAACAAACTTTGTTGATAAAGCCATCAACAATTAATGATGAGAAAATCTAAAAGTTTCAACCATCACACTCGTGCGATTTGATTCTTTTATCTTAAAGCATTGAGAGATATGTAATGGTCGAAAAGCAGGTGTGTTGCAAACTTTACTGCTCAACAAAAATGAACTGCTGTGTGGTCCTAGTTGCCAAGTGCAAACTGAGTAAAGTGGCATATGTGTATGTGTGGTTATAAGGATAACTGTCCAAATAGGGACTTTGATTAATCAGGTACTCACCCAAAAACCTTTGTTAAACAAAGAACTTCCTTTTAAGCATTGCATGTAATCAATGCTTCTAAAGTACTCAAGACCAGGCATTTTGGTAAGCTTTTTATGTAAATCTGCTGGATAGGATTTTAAAATAACATTTACCATTTCTGTCTGGGTTTTGTTGCAGAATTTTGGCAAATACATTAATCACATCTGCCTCAGGTCTGTGGGGCTAAGCAGGGAATTTTTGTTATATTGAATTTTACTGAATCTTGGTTTATTTTAAGTTAAAGAAAAAAAAATTTTGTTAAAAAAATCTAGTCATTAATTTATACTTCTTTTCTTAGGGAAAACATGAGCATTTTGATAGCTTCAAATAACCACAAACCAGAAAGGATTTACTTTTTTCATACTTTAAATTATGAAAGAAAAATCAAAAGATTTATAATTAAGTAATATTATTGAAAGACAACTTTTTTTTATCATTAAATTGAAAAAAGTGGTGGGAAGATACCAGAAAGCATTTCCACATGAAGTTTCATTGTCCTTAAACTTAAAAATACATAAATACTTTAAAAGTTCTTAAATATCATTGACCCAATTTTTTGCATTTTCATTTCATGCAAACCATGTGACTCAGCATAAGTAAGAGATTGAAACATTTATAAAACTGATAAAAAGATAAAATGGACACATCATGCATTTTTATTTCATTCCCAACATGACAAAGCAATGTATATATATTAATTGAAAAACAAAAAAAAAACCTGATATCTTTTGGCTTTGGTGGGTGTTGACTAGGATGATTTTTAACCCTTTAGCATTCAGCATCCCCTGTATATATTAGCCCTCAAAGTCTCGCTGTTTGTGTGACACCCTGTGTTATTTGCGATGATGTTGTCCTATATTATGCCAGATTATATACGGGGCTGATTAAACCCTGAAGTCCGATATTTACAGGATAGATTGAATGTTAAAGTCTTAAGATGAATGACATTGCCAAATTCTAATGAAAGCTTCAATGACCACTTCTCACTAAATAGACAACATTTGAAAGGAAAACATCTTTTAAAAAATAAAATATGTAGGAAACCAGTTTAAGAAAAGTAATGACCAAAATACAGAAAGGTGTGTTGTTTTTGTTTTGTTTTTTCGTTTTTTTTATCAAAATATTTCAATTTATTGAAAGAAAAATAACTTTTGTTTATTTTAAAGCAAGACCAGACTTTGTGTCCCCCCGAAGAGAATTGACAAATCAAAATATCAGATTATTAGTATTGGTTGAAAGCTCAAAAGATCATGATTTTATTCAAACTTTTCAGTTCTATACAAAATGATACATCAAATGGAATGTGTGTGCAAAAATCATTAAAAGTAGCAACCGCCACAGAATTGCTAAAAAATAAGCATACCAAGAGGGGGGAGTTATCATCAAAATCTTTAAGAGGAAAGACCAAAGGATTTTTGATTATTAAATTATATTTTTTGATCCTTTTAGAACATTAGATTTTTTTTTTTTTTTTTTTTTTTTTTTTTGCATTGAAAAATACATTGATTTGGAAAATCTTGCAAAAAACAATTGTTGGATTTTAATGAAACTTTCAGGACTTTTTCACAAATGAATGAAATTATTTTAGAAATGTTTGTTTTAGAAAATTGTGGTTAAAACATTTTTTGTTTTTTTACATCTGTAACCCCTCCCTCCACTTATTTAATTTTATGAAATTTTGAGAAATTCTGTTTTGTAGAGCTTAGTGTTTATATTAATTAAAAGCAGAATTCCTTGGAGAATTTAAATCATCTTTTTTTTTCTTTTTTTCTTTTTTGTGGTAAGTTAATGAAAATCTGCTCTCACTCAAAAAAATCATCATCAGTCCCTTGACTGCTACACTCATTGGAGGGACCTAAGGACTGAAAAAAAAAACAATCTCTTCCAGGATGATCTGTTGGTGCTGGTTCTCAGAAGCTCTGGTATTGACATGTCTGTCCACACTCTGATGTCTGACCAACTCTTACGTTACTGTTTCTGCTTTCATTGGCCTTCAGTATGGTCTTGCAGAGGCTGTTATGCCAGGTGACATGGCCAAACCATGCTATCTTCAATGCTTAACTGTAGATTCTGTCAGCTCATGAGACTTTTGACTCTATTCCTTATATGGTCATTAGCTTTGTGCTCCCAGTAGGAGAAGCAGAGGAGCTTCTTGAACACTTGAATCCTTTCTTCTGTCTCAACCAGGAGTGTCCAAGTCTCACACCCATAGAGGGGGATGGATAAATAACTTAGTATGGAAGTTGATGTTGCTCTTCCATATCTTTTCCTGTCTGGCCATCACTGCTGTGGCGATCCATGTTGGATTTCTGTGTTGCAGGTGCCATCTTTTGACAGTTGCAACCAGGTATTTAAAACTGGACATTTTCTCCAGTGGTTCGCTGCCCTTGGTGACACTGGCACTAGTGTTGCTTGTGCTATTCACTATTGCTTTGGATTACTCTCTGTTGAGTTCCATTCCATATGTGTCAGGTTTTTCAAAGTGTTTGTTGGTCAGGTCTTGCAACTCACTGTTACTGTTCACCATAAGATCAATACTGTCTACAAAATGTAGGTTGCAGGCATGTCTACCACTGGTAGATAGTGTTGTGGTTGTGGGAAGTTTCCTACACAATTTTTTCCACAAACAATTTGAGGAGTGTTGGAGAGAGTAAGGATCTGTCTGACACTGATAGTTATCTGGAAGAAATCTCCCACTTGGTACTCAAGAGAACTGTGCTGGTGGCATGGTCATAAAGGGCCCAAAAGAAAAAATATTGTAATTTATCATTTTTAGATTATAAATAACAAAAATATTTACAGTAAAAAAAAACAAAAAAAAAACATGAATAAATTTTACAAGATTTATATGAGACCTTATTGAATTGCAGGCTGCAATAAATTACTATTTTGAGAAAAATGGTGGGGCTCCTCCATCATTGCCAAATAGCTTAAAACGACCAAGAGACCCTGAAGAAAGTACAGCTGACACAAATCCAAGTGCAAAACGACATTCCTCCATAGAACCAGCTGGTTTGTTGTAAGTATGGATTTGTTTGAAACTTTAAGTTCACTTTTTTCATTGTTGCATTTTCAGTCCATAGTCAAATGCAAATGGTTAAGTATGACAGTCCTTTTATGACAAGGTTTACTAAGATTGACAAAAATGAAGAGCCCCTTCCACCCAACCTAATTTCTGACTAAATTCATGAAAGCTGAGCTAAAACTAAAATTTAAATGTATTCCAAAAGAGATAAGTAAATTCAAATTTTACTATTTTAATTATTTTAAATAATTTAGATAAATTTAATCAATTTTGTATAGGGAAATAAGTTGTTGGCATACACATGGATGTGATCATACACTTTGTCTGTGTATACTAACATGTATGCAAATTTGATTATATGATGCAGTGCTGGATTTACTTATAGGCTTAGCAGGCTGAAGCATGGGGCCTCCAGCCAAAGTGTATAATATTTTTAACAGTCATAGGACTTTTACACATGCTGTCATAATGTATTGTAGACTCTAAACAACCCTTCAGTAATGTTCCTTGCATTCCATTTCAGAATAATTCTGTCTCAAGCTGGTAACTCGATGCTAGCATTGATTTCTTTATAGATTTTTAAAAAAATTTAACATTTATGCATTACAGTGTAACCCGGATATAAGAGACCCGGATATAAGAGAGATTTTCTCTGGTCCCAAATTAGAGCCCATACTTACCTAAACAGAATAGACCAAACCCGGATATAAGAGACTTCTTCTGTAGTCCCGACAACTCTCTTATATCCGGGTTACACTGTATTTTCAATCACATACTGTATTTAACAATAATATCTTTAGAAAAGGAATTGTCACCTGTGGAATTTTAAACACCCGTCATCATCCTAAGCTTTACTCTTCCATTTCTCTCTACTCGTGAGAATGAGGGATTTGGAAGGGCCTCACAAGTGGAATAGCCTAGGGTCTCTCTTTATCTAAATCTGGTCCTGATAAGGTACTGTCCTCTCTTTTTTTATGATATATGAGAAAGGACAAAGCCATATTATATGCAGGCATCATTTTGTTGTATTGCTATCACTATTAATACTGTTACTTCTCTATAGTATGTGTTCTTTTTGTTTCTAGTTTCTCTAAGACTTTGTTGTTGGTATTCTCAGCATCCTTCTGTAGAACCACATTTCTGTTGCTTCACTTCTCTTCTTTATTTGAGAAGATTGTCCAGCATTCACTGCCATATCAGAGGACTGATATTATGTAACAATTCAGGACCATTTTCTTTGTTATAATGCCTGTGTTTTGTTTCTTTCATTGTCATTTCACACAGTACAACATAATATAAACTAATTGTATAGAAAATAGACCTATTTTGTTAGTAATTCTTGATTGTGACTACCAACAATCCTTTTTTTTTATTTTCAATGCACAATATACAGATAGTACTGAAACTTGCTCTAACAAATTTTATATAGCCATTTGCCAGATTTGGTGCTTCCATTTGAATCACATACATAGTAATTTTCATTATTTTATACTATAACTTTTTAGTATGACTATAAGATATCTATTTGTTCTAGAATATAGGTAGCTGCAAAATACATAGCAAACCATTTAAAAGTAGTTCAGTTGTCTAGTTTACACTCTTCCAAAGTCTTTTGAACAGGAGAAGTTTATCCCTTACTTCTTGTTTAGGGTTGGGTTTTCAGTTCTTTCTAAAGACTTTTCATTCTCTTTCAATTTCAGTAGCCCCTTGCTTCTTAGTGATGTTATTGCCTTGCTTGGGGTGAATTAAAAAAAAAAAAAAAAACTAATTGAAAATGTTTTGAATATTTGGAAACTGGAATGGCTCAGTTTTTACAAATTTTCATTTTAATAAGAATTTTACTCTAAAAAGTATAAGAAATCTTTAGCTAGAAGTTTCTGTACTAATAGATAAAAGCGGTTTTTAGTTGATAAAAACTTGTTTTATTTTTACTTGTTTGAAAGACTAATAAAACTAATTTTATTCACCTGAAAATGTTCTTAATCCAAACACAAACAAATATAAAAGTGAACATAGAAGTCAACACTTTTATATATATATATATATATATATATATATATATATATATAAAATGTTTTCAGAAAAATCTTTTTTTTTATTTCAGACAAAAAGCGGCAAAAAATGAAGATAAACGAATTCGCCTGCTTTCTTGGAATATTGATGGCCTCGACACAAACAATCTGAAGACCAGGACAAAATTTGTGTGTCAAGTTATTGCCAAGTAATTTGTTTTTGAATTTATCCACTGAAATTAATTTAATTTAGATACAACTAGTAGAGCAATCCAGCATTGCCCAAGATTTAAAAAGTTAAAATAAATCTATAACAGTAATATAACTTCAAATTCATTTATTCAAAAATAAATATATCTTTAAACAGTTTTTACGTTACAGTAATTCTTGGTAGACAATATTGTCTTTACTTGTGGAGCATAAACAAAGAAATTGGTTTTACTTCCTACACATAAACAACCAACATACAACTGCCCATGAAAGAAACAGGATTCTTCTGATTGTCTGGCCTTGTGCTTTCTTAATAGACATTACTTGTATTAGAAACTGAAGTCCCCTAAACATGAATGGAATATCTGACCCTGATGGAATAAGGAGAATCCTGGAAATAAAAACATCTTCACTTTTTCCATATCCAGTAAGAACCAATTCCTCAGTTAAATGTGGTATCAACTTCTTAACCACCAATCTGGTTCCATTACAAATTCTTGGTGGGTCCAGATTCTGTAATAGTATTATAGGCACCCCCATCTTAAGTTCCAGTCTATGTGAAGGTAATTGAAAGGTTCTGGAGAATTCAGAAATTCCATTGTATAATTGACCATCTGTCCCGGATCTGGAATACCTGTAGTTTAAATTAATTTAAAAAAATGAAAAACGTTTTTGAAGCTTTCTTTTTAGCTTTAATTCAAAGGTAAAGGCATAAATTTACTATACCCAGTTAGCAAAATACTTTGTATTTAAAACTGAATTTCTATTGATTGGAATAAAAAAAAAAATTTTTTTTTTTTTTTTTTTTTTCAGTAAAATTGATGTCTGCTATTTTGAGACATCTTCTAACAAAAGTTAAATTCTCTGTCTTTTAAAAATACATTTATCAAAGGTTATTTGTGTAAAATTAGAAAATTTAAAGTTTACTTAATCTAATTTGAAACAGTACTTACTTTTTTAGCAGGAAAAACGTATTAGAAGATAAAAGCATTTTTTAACTGTAGGGACTCATTTGTCATGTGTTGATTGATGGTATTGACAGCTAGGGTCAGGAGAAGTCATTGAATGGATGAACAAAAGTGACAAATTCTACAAATTTTAGGTGAACTTATTTAATTACCCAGTAATTTTTACAAATTAACAAAAGCAATCTAATATTTTATTAATTATTAGGTACTTTAGCTTTATAGCTTTATATTTGAAGATGCTTTCTGGAAAAATAATAAAATTTAAAATACTATATAACAATAAAATTTAAAATTTCATAACTGTTATATAGGAATAAAGTTTCACTGCTGACACTTGAGTTTGAACATAGATTGCCAGTGAGCAAACACGGGTGATCCGCATAAGTAGGAAGACACATGACGTCTGAATGATCGCCATTTCTAGTCTATCCTCTATTACTATATGGACCACTATTCTCTTCTCTACACTATTCTCTATTTGGATCACTATACAGTGGTTACTTTTTGAGAAAGTACAATTCAAAGGCATCTTTGTTTCAGCAGTGTTCAACAACATTTCTATAGTTGTAATCTGTGATTACAAAGTCTCTACTACAACAAGCATTATGTAAGTGACAACGAGTATTCATTGACATCACAAAAGTGGTGACAGAGATTCCTTGAATTTATACAAGTATTCGTTCAGCAGAGTACAGCAGAATGGAAGAATTAAAAGCTATCATGATTCAAATGTTGGCACTCAAAAAGCAACAAAAACAACAAACTGAACAGTAATTACAACTACAGCAACAGAAGTTTTTTGAATTGTTTACCAAAATGATGGAAGGAAAAACTTCAGATTCATTCACTCCAGATTCTGTTGCTAATTCAATCAGCAAATTTGTATACAATCCAAACGAAGGGATAACTTTTCTAGCTTATTATAGAAGATACAAAGGGATCTTGTTGATATGTTTAAAAGGGCATTAAAAAAAAGTCAGAGGGAGAGGAGTCAGATGAAGTAATGCTACAACAATTTCTGAGAGTTTACAGAATAACACCAAACCTGAAGACCGTGTCTGGAATGTCGCCTGCAGAGTTGATGTTCTCCAGGAAGATTAAGTCTGTTTTTAATAAATTATTACCAGATAAGTAAATACTTCCAACCTGGAGATAAGGTATTTTTTAAAATGTATTGTGGAAAAAAAATTCTGGGAAGGTGGCGTTATAAAAAAAAAACGAATCTGAAAAAGACATACATGGTACAGGGAGAAAGGTGGGAACATAAGCAACACCTTAATCAGTTAAAATGGGGATTCACTGATTTAGTAAGTCCACGAAAAGAGGTACTGATGGAAATGTATGACATGTTTGAGGCACCCACTCCACCAGAAATTAGTGAACCAAGGAGGTACAGTAAAAGAAAAAGAACATCAACAGAACATTTGAATATTGAACCGAAGCTGTAGAAATATAGGGTCCAGAGGAAGTCATCTCAAAGGGGAAGTGTTATATAGGAATAAAGTGTCGCTGCTGACACTTTTGTTTGAACATAAATCACCTGTGAGCAAACACAGGCAATCAGATTATTGAATTAAGTAGATCACGTGACCGTAGAGGAAATGCATAAGTAGGAAGTTGCATGTCTAAATGATCAGCATTTCTAGTCTATCCTCTTATTACTATACAGACTACTATTCTCTTCTCGGATCACTATACTTTTCAAGCAAGTATTATTGAGTAAGTACTATTAGTGCAAGTGCAATTCGAAGGCATCTGACACCTGCAGTGTTCAACAGCATTACTATGGTTGTAATTTGCGATTACAAAGTCTCTACTACAACAAGCATTACAAAAGTGACAAAAAGTATTCGTTGACATCACAAAAGTGGCAATGAGTGTTTGTTGACATCACAAAAATAACTAAGATAATAAAAATTAATATAACATACAATTTCATAAGAGGTACCTGTAAGTTTTACATACATTTCTTGTGAAAATTTATCGTATTTTATTTATCATTAATTTTGATATTATCTCAGGAAATTTTAAACAACTCTTAAAATGTGACTTTTAAAAGCATGCTTATATGCATCCAGAAACAACATAAAATTATTTTTTTTAAATACTGGTCATTTGCAGATTGTAATAAGCTTTTAGATTTATGATTAGTAAAAATAGTTTTACTTAATAACAGTATTTCCTAAAACTGAATTTTAAAAGATTTAACAACTTTATAATTTATTGTAATTAAAATTGTAAAAAGGAAACAATTCTTGTTTTTTAAAAAAAAAAATTTTCATCAGAAACATGCTCTAGGTTGTTGGACAATATCTCTCTCTTCTTTTTTATATTCTTTTTCTAATATATGTAGTTATTGTTTTTTTTTTTATTCTTTATATAGTCTTTTTTTTTTTTTTAATATTCTTTTTTTTCTTTTATTTGTGTTTTATTATGCTTTATCTTTTTTTTTTTTTTTTTCTTTCTCTTTTTCTTAATAATATCATTGATTTATACCCTTATATTTTTTTTATTTAGCTTTTCTTATGGAAAATAAGGACTAAAAAGTTTTTTAACCATCTCTTGGACAAACTTACTTTTATATATATATGGTTTCATTGGTCCAAAGAAAATTTGTAGGTAAGGGAATTATTAAAAAGATGTGACCTCGTTCATTGTACAAACAAACATGTTTTTTTGTTTTTTTTTTCCTTTGTCTGCCTGAATTTGAAAGGAGTTGGTAAAGGAAGTTATTAAATAGACATACACTCAGTCAAACAAACATACATAAAGACATAATCTCCTTATATATTAGATTCTATATTTTGATATGAAGAAGTTCTATTTATCCTCATTAACATTTTCTTAAAGTTACCTCTCCTGTTATATATTTCAACAATCAATGTGGAAAAAAAATCTCTATTTACATTCGGGCTATTGTTCTCATATTTGTTGTTATCAAAAGGTTTCAGCTGTTATACCCTCCAGCCTTCATCAGATGCATATTGATACGAGTAACTTACAGGGAATTCAGAATTGAACCCTTAATTTAATTTACGAAGAGCAGACTTTAAATATAAAAATCTGGTTTTCTAATAGGAGTAGATAGGTTCACATCACTCCCCAGTATTTTAAATGGGAGTAAAGGTTTATTCACTGTTTCCTGTTTAGGATTGGTCTTTGGTTTCAGGTTTCTTCTAAAGTTTTTCTTTTTTTTTTTTTTTTCCTTCCTTTCTCTTTCACTTCCAGTAGACCCATGTGTCTTAGTGACATTATCGCCTTGCTTGGGGTGAATTGATTTAAAAAAAAAAAAAAAATATGGAATTCCCTGTAAGTTACCTGGATTGATATACACTTGATGAAGGCTGGAGGGCACACCAGCTGAAATGTGATTACAACAACAAAGATGAAGTAAATAGTGTAAATAATTCCTCATTCCAGAAATTTGGTCATAAGAAATCTCTAGTATGAAAACACAAATAAGTCCAAAGATTTGTTGATTGTGGATGCATGAATAAATTAGATAAATTGCAAATAGTATTTTTTTTTTTTTTTTTTTTTGTTGACTCCAATCCAGCTGGGAATGACTGCAAAAACACTTTCCACTCCCCCAATTTATAAGCAGAAGCATCCAAATGCATGCTGGGATTTCTTCCTAGCCAATAAAATAGGCCAGTTCTCAGTTTCATATGACTCAATCCTGGTCTGTCTTGGTCTCAGAATACTATGTTCATTTATCTGAACATGTTCTTATGTGTCAACTCCAATTTTTAGTTTGAACTTTTTGCCATATTACTGTTAATTTGCCTTTCATATATTGTTTGCTTGGTTTGTATTATTTTTTTGTCCTGTTTTTTCCCTTCTTATTGCAAACTTTGTCAATTCTGTTTGTTAGGCAGTTTTGCCATTTGTTTACCTTTATCCATGGCTATTCACTCTACTTTTTTTTTTTTGTTTGTTTACTTCACAGTGAAAATCCTCATATTGTCTTCTTACAAGAAGTTGTCCCTGAAGCAGTGATCATTTTGAAAAAGCTTTGTCCTGGTTATCGTTTTACTGTTTCTGGTCTTGTTGGTTACTTCACAGCCATTCTTCTGAAAGAATCTGATGTGAAATTTGAGAGTGAAGGTGTTCAGCCTTTTTATTCCAGTGTAATGAGTCGTTCATTGCTCGAGATTGAGGTAATGTGTTGTCTTTTATACCTTTTATTAATTTTTCTATTTACCATATTTTGCTGCTTATGAAATGCTCCCTAAAAAATTCCAAAGGAAGAAACAGAAAAAAAAAATTTTCCTTTTACTTCATAGCCCTCCTCACTACGTCCAATTTTACCCACTGAATAGCATATTTCAACATGAAAACCTGACTAAGTTCATCACACTGAGAAGTACCAAATTTATGATAACTATTTAGAATATAATAATTAAAAGAAGTTAACACCTGTCAATGATCTTTGATTTATAGGATGCAGGTTGGTTTTTGGAGATATTTCTAAGCAGTAAAATATGGTATTTATTTTGAGTCTGTTCAAAAATGAAAAAGAAACGGCATGTGATGACTCACAAGAAAACAAAATCTTTAACTTAGATGCAAAATTTTATTTTATTTATTTATTTTTTTTTTATTTACTTTTTTTTTCTTTTGTACTAAAAAAAATTTCAGAAAATTTTACTCTAAATATTATTTGCATTTTATATAGAGCTGGAAATACTTTGAATTTATTTACAGCTCTTAAAAAAATGCAATAATGAATACTAAAACTTGAGGAAAATTTTACCCTACATCCAAAAATTTGAGTGAAATTATTGAATTTTAATAAAATTTTGAGTTTATTCCATTTTCGATTTCAAAAAAATGTTTAAAAAAAAAAAAAAATTTTGATTATTTCTTACCTGTTAAGTACCCCACTCTGTTAAATTTTAATTTTAAAAACATATCCTGAGAAGGATTCTTTTTAAAGATAAATCCTTAGATGAAAAGTTAGTGAAATGTTGGCATGAATAATCTTACATTTAAAGTTTAAATCTGTGCTATAAAATCTAATATTTGGCAATTTTCCAGTTTTATTTGGTTAGTTTTACCTTAGACTTGTTTTGAAATTTTTGTTTTATTTTCCATTTTATATTGAATAAAGAACTGGTAATAAATTGGAAGATTACATAAAATAACAAATTTTTAATAATTTGAAATTAGTCTAATTGTACTGATTTTCTTCCTAGCTTGATTTTCTTAATGTTTCTATTGAGAATCGTGCCCCAGAGGTTTCTTCTTGGGTTAAAGTCAGCATTGATACTTTTGTATCTTCTTGAAAATACCAGGTGAAACTGAAATCTCCTTGTTTGCACAAGCCTATTCAGCTGCTATAGTCCATAGGAATCACTTTTTCTGAGTGCACCAGCATGATAGTTTTGATCACAACAGAAACCTTTTGTAAATGTGTCCTCAAAGAGGCCGTTTTTTTTTTTTTTAAAGGGGTAACTGATAGTGGCTATACAGTGCCTCATTCTAACAAGTTTGGTTCTCATGACTACTGTTGACTTTGTAATACTGTCTTCTCTTCTGCCTTTCTTTACTCAATTTGAAGTGTTTACATTTTCTGTTGATAAAGCAGAATGTTTTGCTCATAAATTCTCTTAAAATTCTACTCTTGACACAACTGGAGTATCTTTGCCTGTTTTTCTATTTAGAACCGAGTCTATTGAATGATATGTATATAACTATCATGTTTCTAAACTGGATCCTCACAAAGTGTGTGGACTTGATGGTATTCCTGCAATAGTCTTTAAGAAATATGCTCCTGAATTGTCTCCTGTTCTCTCTAAACTCTACAATAAATATCTTTGCTGCTTGTTGGAAATCCTTTTCTGTAGTTTCAGTCTTTAAGAACTTATGTGACACCCACCGGCAGTCACAGTCCAGCGCCAATAAGTGATGTTCACTGGTCGCGACGTCAATATATGACACTGCGCCATCAACCCGTGGTCAACTCCCAGCGCGAAGCTGTAAGGTTTTTTCCACCAGCGTTTGGGGTTGACTCGTTGCTGCTGCCACCAGCCTGTGTCCTGGTCGATCTGGTCATTCCCAGTTTGATACCAACTTGTCGTTCCCAGCTCACTTCCAACGTCTGGTTAACAAAGTAACTGCTTTGATCTCAAGTCTAACCTACACACGTTGTGACTTTGATCTTAGGTAGATGAAATCAATCAGGCGTCAGGCCATAGTGCAAGCTGAATCTGGGGTAAAGGTGATACCACACAAGCATAAGTAAAAAAAAAAAAAAAAAAAAAAATAATAAAACAAACTCATGAGGTTCAAATATGTTGAGAAATAACAATTATCTTTATCTGTTGAATACAGGAGTGTGTTTCTCTCCCAGCCCACTTTTATGGATTCGTGACACTGTTTGCGTTTTTTAAGCGAGTTATGGTATCTTAGTCTTTCTACCAAAAGCAAATTTTTATTGACGAACGACTAAGTCGAGAGGACGTGGAAATCTTTCGGTCAGCTTCTGCGAGGCTGGTCTCCAACTTCAACTCTGAACTCTCTTGAAACTCTGAAACCTCTGTTGAAAAACTGACCAGCTGCTTCGAGATGTTTGTTTATATGGACACCGACCATCTCCGGTGTGGGGGCCTGTCGTGATTTGGGTTCCTTGACAATTCTCAACAAGAATCCTCTTTGTTCTTAGGCCAGTAAAATTAATTACTTCCCATTTTTGGAAGATTAATCACTTTCCACTTTGGGGTTCCTCCCTTGTCCGTGAGGGAAGGTTGGAGGAGAGTTATCCTCATAGACTCTTTCTCTCTCACATTGGTATCTCATACCAATTCCCCTCAGTGGGCATTAACAACTTCTCCGCTTTCTCATACATTTACCTCCGCCTATCACCCATGCTACCATTTAGCCAATGATCTCTCGGCAGTGTGGGTGTGGCTAGACCAGCCATCTTAGAATTATTCCAGAATTTTGTTTACAAAATCCTTTTTTCTTTTTTTTTCCCTTTTCCTTCAGCCAAAACATTTACAAATCCCAGATTGCCAATTAATTCTTTATCACATTTCAAATCCACTTAGTTCAGACCTCTACTGACTCATTAATCATTGTCAAAAAAAACGCTAGTCAACCTTTAACTGGGTGGTTGTGTTTACCTGATAATTAAATTCTTTATTTTTCTCATGTCTTAAAATTCTCTTATCACTAGGTGCTCATTTTCGAGACCCTATGTCTGATGTCAACAGTTTGAATAAGCAATAATAATGATCCCCTTTTCGATTTTCCTTCTCATGTCAGATTCATGTATATACCAGATGGCTTCCTTTGCTGGAACCAGGAATTAAAGTTAAATGGTATCTCTGAAAGATAATTAATACCTATTTCTCCAGGGTGGTCTTTTTATGGTCGTATGTGTTGGGTGGCTTTGTTTTTCTTTCAGAATTCTGTTTCGTTTGGCACATCACCCCCTTATTGTGACATTAATTAATTTTGACAGATTCACAGTTTGCTTTTTCTTACGGATTTTCTGTCTTTTGCGAAAAGTATCTTTCTTTTGTAAATAAAATAAATTCTTTTTAATGTCACTCAGTCTATCCTTCGATATAGCTCTTTCTCACCTTAAGTATTTCCTGTTTTTAATTTCTATGGTTAATTAGCCAATTATCATAGCTAAATAGTGTCACACTTAGGCAAACCATCTCATCCTTCTAACAGCCTTCTACCTATTTTTGGCAAAATACGAGAGGCTCTGAATTAAGCATCTCACATTGCCAGGGTCTTCTTTCTGATAGTGATTATGGCTTTCACTTTCTTAAACAATTTCCATTTCAAGATTTGATGTCTGGAATGGCCATTCTCCTAGATCTTTTTGCATAAATGCAGGTGTTCTCCAGGGCTCTTAGCTAAGGCTACTTAATGTTTAGAAAAAAATTGTAGTCTTTTTCTACAAGTGTTATTGCAAGTCATAATAGCTAATTCTAATGAGATATTAGTATAAAGTACAAATTTTATTTTATTTTTTTTTTTTTAAATCCTTCCAGCCTGAAAATGTTTAAGCTCAGAGAGTATCTTTACTTCAATTGTGAAATGCTTGAGAATAATTTTTCTGTTAACTTGAAATTTGAATTGTTTTTAAACCTTTCTGAGTTTCTTAAACTTTCTTTAAATGAATTTTTTTTTTTTTTTTCAGTGTCAAGTCAAAAGTATGTCATTTTTACTTATCAATACTCACTTAGAAAGTATGGGAAGCCACTCAGCTGAGAGGAAGAAGCAGCTAAAAGCAGGTTTTCAAAAAGTTCAAGAAGCTGACAACTCAAGAACTGTGATATTTGGTGGAGATCTCAATTTGCGAGAGAAAGAAGTAAGTGCATAAATGTTTCATATTACAAAAATTTTGAGTTTCTATTATAACAGTAAATAATAGTTGTTACAGAATTGCAATATCCTCTTCTATTTAAATAGGTGTTCACTTTTAAGGCTCAACTTCTTAGTGGTGGTAAAGAATTTATTCATTGATACTTCTAAAAAGCTGAATTTGTAAATATTTATTTGACTTTATCCAAAATTCTGCTCATAACATTTTTTTATGCACATGTAATAGCTATAAAGATATCTGTACTGACAGAAAATAAAATTGAAGGACTAATTTTTTGGCCTGCTTAGAGTATGTGCAGGCTGGCAGGTTGCAGGGATTCTGATAAAACTTAAGTCTTTCAACATCTTGAGATATAGTAAGTAATGGCTGGCCACTCATATCAGAGTATGCTTGTCCACTAGAGTAGCTAGCTATTCTCTACTGCAGACACCTGCTCAGGAACATTTGTGTTTGTTCAACACCCGCAGAACCCACCTGTAGTTTATACTGCAAATATGTTGAGTTTCTGGGAAAGAGGGCATTATCTGGCGTGATCAACACTCTGAACAAAGCCAGTACAATCAAACCCTCTGTCACAATGACTTGCACCTTCATGCTAGTTCAACCGCTGACGGCTCCAAAATAGTTCCATCTACCTAATTTCAGTCACAAGGTTTCAATCAACCCATACTATGCTTTTCAGGCACTTTCAGAAGGTGTTGCCTGCTGGGATTTTGCTTTGACAGGTCAATAACATCAAGAAATCACCTTCCTGACCAATCGAGCCTGGTGAGATTTGAACCTGGGTCTTGCAGTTGGAAAGTGAGTGTTCTAACCACTTGGTCATGTGCCCATGGTGGTACAATGATGCATGTTGCAATAAGGTTCAGTGTGGTTAAAAAATCCAGTGCCAAAGCAGGTGTAATGTTACAGAGATACAAATATGTTCCTTTTATTTGAGAGGTTGGATTGCAGAATTATAGTTAGACACTACTGAGGTTGAGTGGTCTGCTTGTAGAAAAGAAAGGTGAAATCATTTTTGCTGATTAGACTTCATTCAACCTTTCTCAAGCCTCAATATTTGTCGGAATAAAAAAATATAAACTTATTTTTAATCATTTTAGAAATTCAGACCTGTTCATAATATAAAGTGTCAAATCTATTGAGATAGCATCTGTGCTGAAAAATGTTTAATCCAGAGTTGAGAACTGATGACATCAGGAAGCTCATATATGTCAATTAGGAACAATGAAGCTTTAAGGCAAAGCTATGGGAACACCTGCATTAATGCAAAAAGATCTAGAAGAGTGGCCATTCAAGACAACTTTCATTTTGCGATTTGATAAGCTTGAATCAGTTCAAGAACTTTTCCAGAAATGCCATAACCTTTCAACTTATGAAGACGACCAGTATGCCAAACCCTGTCAAATACCCTTAAGATATCCAGATAAACAACCCCAGCTTCACCATTCTTATCTAAAACTATTTCAGCAATAATCATTAACACATTAGCAGTTGACCTAGAAAAGTAAAAGCCATATTGCTTTTCTGAAAAAAAAAAAAAAAAAAAAAACTTTGCAAAGTAAAATGCTTAACACAGTAATATTCTATTGATGAGGTGCCTGAATACTGTTTATAAAATTATTTATTTTGGAACCTGTGTCTGTATTGATTTGTATGTGTGATCTTTTACTGTAAATCAACCAGCCATTGATTCCCCATATTGCATTCAGTTTTCAGCAATGCACACCAAAAGAAAAGGTAAGATGAGAAACAAACTCCATGTACCGTTTCCCATATTATATATAGACTAGTTTTAACCTGTGAAAATTTCATGATTAATCATTAATTTAAAAATTAAGATTAAACTCATGGTGAGTTCTATGACAATAAAATATCTGTAGACATCTCCCTATTGCATGATTAATCATTTGAATTTAACAAAATATTGTAATAAGAAACTTAAATATGAATGTTGGTTATTATTTTAAGTAGGTACGAATGAAAAAACTTGAAATTGACAACTTTTCCATTTCACTGAAACAGCCATTAAACAATCACCATGAAAGTATTTATAGAAAAGGTTTTGAAAGTAAGATGCTGGGTCAAAACCAATAACATTGCAAATTCTTTGGATTTATAGCAGGTGCACTAGACCGTATATGGCAGCCATAGATAAATGGTAAACTTAAATATGTAAGATAAATTCTGGTAAGAAAAATTGTCTAGCATGACATGGTGAACCAACTTTACATCTTTCATTTTTCCACTGAAACCAAGTACTGTCTTTTCCACTCTATCAAAACAAAATAGTCCATTATTTATGGCTTATTGGCAGGACATAGCAGTCATGCTTTTCCATTTCTTTACTTTTCCATTCCCCTTTGATTAACTTGAATCTTCTTAGATCCAATTAACTTCCTCTATGTGGGTGTCCTATAATGTTGCAATCCAGCTATATTATAATTTTATGTCAAATATATCTTAGATACCGTATCTTTTCAAGTGGGTACTGAAAAGTTCTTGATGTGGCGCACTTCAAGATTTGACCAAACATTAGAATAAGTTCTTTGGTGGCCTGAGAATTGTTTTAGACTACTTCATATTTCAAACCTACTGCTTTTTGTGCATGTGTTTTTTTTTGTTTTTTTTTTGTAGTTGACTGAAATTGGACTCCCAAGTCATGTCATCGATGTTTGGTCTGCAACTGGCGAACGTCCTGAGGCAAAGTTCACGTGGGACTTAACCAGGAATGATAACAAAGTCTTAGAGGGAAAACGCTACCAACCAAAGTGCCGTTTTGATCGTATCTATTTACGGCATCCAAAGGCAGGAACTTTAGTAAAACCTGTATATTTTGAACTTGTGGGTCTGGAACGGATTCCAAAATGCCAACGTTTTGCAAGTGACCATTGGGGGTTGTTAGCTCATTTTGATATTCAAGTCTAATCTTTGTTCCTTTCTGGCAAGGAATATTTAATTTGACAACATGGATAAATAAAATTCTTTCATTGCTAATTTCAAAGATTATTATTTTTCATAAAGGTTTAGTCATTTTGTTCTTGATACAAGAATTGTTTTAATATAAAATTCTGTTCTCCACTGAGAAATCACTATTTGCATGTCATCATTTGTTCTTATTAGAACAAAGTGGGGACAATAGTCCACATGTAAACAATATTAACCACCACATCCCAGAAAATAATTTTATTTGTATATATACCCCCCCCCAAGACATTTGTTAATTATAAAAGGTAAGTTTAATAAAACTGAAAACTTATCACTTCATTGCTTGGAAACATTGGCATTTCAGGTTTTTGCCTTGTATAGCAGCAGCAATTTGTTAAAAATGCAGGCTATTTTTATTATGTTTCAGCTATTGTGTCCTCTGGTGTATATCAATATGGGTAACCAACATGGAATTCTGAGCTGTACCCTTTATGTAATCTACGGGCTAGACTGTTCAGTTATTGCTTGGCTGTTTCCACTGAGTGCAAGTACACACAATCACTGTAAACTTTACAAAACACTTTTTTTTTTATTCATTAGACCGCTGTATTGTTGTGATAACAAATGAGTACAATAGTTCAAATATAAATCCTCATCCTAGAAATTAAGACAAAATTAGCAGTTACTGTGGAAAAATTTCAATGCTTTAAGGCCACTTGCATTAATTTTGCTAAAATGTTAGAGAATAAAGTGTTACCAGTAATTAAAAGAAAAGACAGAAGTAGTAATTGTGTAAGTCAATTCCAATTTATAAGTTTTTGTATATGGTTAAGCCTGATTGATATTCAATACTAGTGTTAGTAAAAACAGTTTCATGCAATATTATGTCAGTTATAATAGAGTTGCTCATGCAATATTATGTCAGTTATAATAGAGTTGCATGTATTGCAGCAGAAATCTTATATTTTAAAAGTTTATTTTAAAGGATTTTTTTTTTTTTTCATTCATTTAATTGCTTAATTTCAAGACATGATTGACAACTGGTTATAATTACTGGTTATTTTGCTTCCTTTTTTTTCAATGGATTCCTCACTGGGTGATGCACGTGTTTTTTTTTTTGTTTTTTTTTTTGGTGTTTTTAGCATAATTCATTGCGGTCAGGATATATGTTCAAGTCAAATGCTGTAAAATCCATTTTAATGACCTGTATACATCTATATAAGTGATAGGAATAAAACTGTTAGGGTAACAATATATTTTGTCCGCACTTGTCACTCCAACAACTTCCCAATGTCCATGGTCGTTCCGACATACAAGTGGTCCACCAATGTCAACCTGATTAGTAAATACAATTCATGAAAGATAATTATTTCTGACAAATAATATTAAAGTTACCTTAAAATTAACCATTTCCAAAAATTATTTACTTGCCACCTACCCCTTTTGTTTCATTTTCCACTGCAGTATTTGTTTATCTCTCTCTCTCTCTATATATATATATATATATATAGTACTGTGCAAAAGTCAAATGTCACCTTAAACTTTTAAATCTTGTAAATAAATGTATCCCTTTTTCATAGATAATACATTAACCACAAGTATCATTTAAATTGTAAAACTTCATTATTCTGTTGGGAGGGAGTGAATTTGAGGTGAAAAATATTTGCTAACACACCAACATGGCTGTAACAAGTTCTAGGTCACTTTGTATTAGTCAAGAAATTAAAAAAAAAAAAAAAATGAAAAGTATAGTATATTCAAAAGAGAATTAGTATTTTCTGTGACTTAACTTGAATAATAGCTTTAATCTGATGCAGAAGAGATGCGTATAAATCCTTTTATTAATTTCATGAGTGTAAGATTTTATTCTCTCTGGCTATGTTTCCATAATTCTTCAACATTACATGCATTCTTTAGAGGAATAGTGTAAATAAGCTATCTAATAAATAAATAGTGCTTATTTTTGTTGTTGCTTCTCAGATACAAAGAAAATGTATAAATTCACTTGCATGATATGTTTAGATTTTATTACAATTCTAATCATTGATTTTTAAAACAAACATTGCCAAAAAGTGAAGGCCGTTAAAATTAAAGCAGTGTCATGGGAAAAAACTGTCCTATTTTTACAATAAAAAAAAAAAAATACTATTAGATTGTTTATTTACTTTACTGGAATGGTAAAACCTCAGTTAATGGCCAATCGATTTGAACTTTATAAAATGGTAAATATAGATTACCTTATAGTAAATTTATAGACATTTGCTAAAATAAAGATTAAAAATTAGTAAATGATAAATATTGTATCAATTTTAAGAATGTTTATTTACAAGAATAATTTTAAAAAACAATGAATTTTTTTTTTTTTTTTTTTTATTAGAAAGAAAATGAATAAATTCACTTTTATCATATTTTAAAACAATTTATATTGCTATTATTTTAACTACCTTCACTGTCAGTTAAAAGTTTTTTTTTTTTTGCAGGTATGAAGATCCCAGATTTATTAGTTTAAGATGATCTTGGACTTTTGTATGGTATTGTGTGTGTGGATAGTGGCTTTGAATGAAAAATCTAAGATTTCCAGTAGGTTTATTATTTACAAGCATACATATATACATTGCAAAAGGTATGTATCCATCTCCCCCCAGCTATGGGTTAAATAGAAATTGTGAGAAATCATTGTTATTCTCAAAAGTTAATTCAATATTCACTTGCTAAATAGAATTCTTATAATCCAAAAATGTTTTAGCTTTAAATAAATCTCAAAAGGGATGATTGTGGCATTAAATAAGAAAAAAAAAAAAAAAAAAAAAATTATATATAATAGAAAGTTTAATATATATATACACACACAATTCTAAAAACTTTTTAAACTTACATGACATCCTAATGAGTATCTGTCACTATCTGCACACAAAAATGTTTGACTGATGTCTGTAAAATGGCTTATACAGTGATCTTGACTGAGTAGACGAACCTTGATTTCTTTCAGGTAATATGGATAATTGGCTGAGAACAGAAAAACAACAACAACTAAACAATATATTGAATATTCTTAAGCAAATGAATCTGATTAATTAAATGAAAGAAAAAAAAAATGATTTAATCTTTTAAAGAACTTTCTTGCATATCACATTTTAAGTATTGCAAATTTTATAAGCCCCCAAAAGGTAGTTGGTGCTGGGTGGAAAAGATTTAAGATTGTATATTTTGACTTTAGAGGACAAAATTTTTTTTTTTTTTTTTTTTTTTTTACTTGCAGGATTTACATGTCACAAGATAAAAAAAAGAGACCTCCACTCTAATACATCTTTTATAAATCCTTTATTTTATTGAAAAAGGAATTTCCATGTTTGATCACAAATTCTGAAATGTATTGTAACAGTTTAGAATTTGATCAAAATTATGATTTCATTAAAGGTCATGTTTTAACTGACAATTTTTAAACAACCAAACTTCCTTACTGAACCAATTAAAACAAAACCGGTGTAATTATTTTCATAAATTATAATAGAACTTTATTCTCTTATATACAGGACTGGATTTTGGTCTTTTTTTTTTTTTCCTTACAAATGAAATTGGTATAAATTGACACATGACAATATTTATTGTGTTAAAAAATACAATTATGGCACAAGGGCGAAAGGGGTTGAGGCTGGTCTTCACTAACTATCTTATACCTAGATAATCCGATTCACTTGTTACAATTTGTGCATTCACCACAAAAACTTGTCCGTCACCAATCAATCCTCCATGCATCATAATACTACATCCTCTCAGCAATTGACATGACACATTGAATTTAATAATTTTTCAAAAAAAAAAAAAAAAAAAAAAAAATTTTATAGAATATACATTGGTGAATTTCATTTTAATCATCAAGCATTGTTTGGAGTTCAAAGTACTTTCAATTTCAAAAGATTTGATTACTTACAGCTTCCACTCATTCCCCATCCTGTTGAAAAGCATTCCATATCAGGAAGCCATGGCTTTGAGGGGAGACAGGCAGGACGAATATAGTCAGTTATTTGTACAGCTTCTGTCAATTCCAGCAAACCAAGAGCCTCTCTTTCAGAAAATGATTGAACAATTTTTCGTTTTATTTTATATTGTACTCCTCCACTAGTTTTGTTTCTTGTACCAACTGTCACTGTCCACACGTGGTTTTCCCTGGACAAAGGTGGAGGTAGGAAAAAAAAAAAAATTATTGAATTTTAGTTATTCCAAACTTGTTGTTTTATGTAAGAGTCAATTTTATTTTATATTTATTTAAATAGAACAGGACAGTAAAGCTATAAAGATGCAAGGGGTTACTGGGTGTGGAAGAGTTAGAAACAGGAACATCACTAAACTTTGAGAACAGAGAAAGATTAATCAAGAAGATAGCAATTGATTGC
Source organism: Acanthosepion pharaonis (assembly GCA_903632075.3). NCBI lineage: Eukaryota > Metazoa > Mollusca > Cephalopoda > Sepiida > Sepiidae > Acanthosepion > Acanthosepion pharaonis. The sequence continues at coordinate 1,354,810 of CAHIKZ030001524.1, read as the reverse complement.
ATTTAAATTTTTGCAGATTAAAGTTGGCTGGAAAGCATGGAGCCAGAAGGGAGTTTCACAAGCGAAAAGTGTGAGAAAAGAAACTTAGCATAAAATTTACAGTTACATGTAGCCAGCTGAACTGTAAATTGATGGGACCTGATCACCAGTCAGTGATCAAAAAAAAAAAAAAATATAGAAAAATTATTCAAATGTTAAGCTTATAAAAACAAATATCAATTTCATCAATGAAAATGTATTTTTAACACTATGATAAGCTTACTCTTTTTCTTCAAATGTTTGCTATTAATGGGTTAAATAAAGAAAAAAACTTCATCATTCACAGCCATAGAACTGCTATGATGGAAATTACCTTGTGGGTGATGAATTATTCTCCCACAAGCAGGATATGGCAAGCTTCTTGCTGCTCTATCTCTACTGCACAGAAAGTGCTTGGATGAACTACATTACCTGGTCCCACCAACTCAAACCTTCACAGCAAGTACACACCATACCACTTACATATAGAGAAAATGTGAACATTTTGCTACTATCTTCTAAGTGAGAAGTTTTAGCTTTTTCCTGCAAACCACTGCTCTGTGGAACTGACTCCCAAAAGGATGTTTCCCTGTTCATTATAATCTTAATCTGTTCAAGGCCAACTGTTATTTTCCATTCTTTTCTGCACAAACCCTTTACTTTGAGTTCCTCCCAGACCTTGTAAAGGGTGAACCTTAGCAGTTTTTAAAGAAAAAAAAAAGAGCAGCAGCACATTAATATATGTGCATGAAAAGTGTTCCTTAATTTATTTAAAAGTAAGTATTAACATTTTGTTTATAATAAAAAAAGAAAAACAAAATTCATCTTACTTGAGGCAATAAGTATTGGTGAGTACATATTTTTGATGGATGAGAATTCCACCACATGAAGTGTAGTTGTCTTTCTTAAACACCACTTGCCAAGGCCACTGACCAAGAAAGGTAGAAATGCCATTTTGTATTGACTGGTCATTTAAGATTTTTCCTCGGGTACCACATTCTGAAATAAAAATATGAAAGTGACCATTATTAAAGTATGGCTTCCCCACTTTTACCTGTAAACACTGAAAGGCACAAAAGGGGGAAAGAAGAAGAAAAAAAAAAAATGGACATAGTTGAGTTGCTATATATTTCCATGTATAAGGCAACCTGTAGATAAAAACGAGATCCAAAATCTAGGTAATTTTTTTTTTGTGATTTCAATAGTCTCCGATTGAGGATTCAGCTGAGTTCGAATTCCAGTCAAATCCATTGCATTCACTTACATGCTAATGCCTTGGAAAAGGTATGAGCCCTCTTCTCCCCCTAGCTATGGGTAAATAAGACTGACTGGGTTCTATAGCCTTGGATGGCAACTGGTCTACCACAGAAAGAAATGGCAACCTACTGCAAGAAAAAATCTGCCTCGTCAGTCATGTATTGAAAGATACATGATTGCCTAAGCATGTATCAAGCATGGCACATAACTAACTGAAGATGAATATGTAAATGATGATGGTGATGATCATGGTAATTTTGAAAGGTCTTAATTATGTATTTGGGTGTCTTATGTTCTTTATTCTGTGACAAGAAATAAAGATGGCATCTTAAATGTTTTGTTGCTTAACACTGCAAAAAATACTGTCTAATGTATGTTAATGAAAAATAAAATTTGCATGTTATACTGAATGTTGCTGACACTCTAATGTTAATGAATTTTAATTAGAAATATAGAACTTACATTATCCTAAATGTTATTTAACACTACTACGAGAAATAATGATTGATGCAAATGCATCCATAGCTCTATATATCAAGAACAAAAGATTTGTTTACATTACTTGTTATTTGTGTGGGTTACTCAGCGGAACTTTTTCAGATTGTTGTGTAATTATTCCTCGAGTCTTACATTTTAATGTGAAACTAAGAAGTAAAAGTAATTTTACATTTATAACTGTAATACACCATTATAATGTGAATTGTTTCAACTAGAAATATTTACATTGGTAGTTACTATACTGAGACAGTGGTTAGCCTACCGCAATCCGATAGTTACCAGCCTACTTACCAGTGCCACTACACCACAGAATTTAAGGTTAGCTTTTTGTAACTTGTATTAGATGACACCCTATTTTTCTTGGGGGGGGGGTAATTTTTAAGATTTAATGGCCACCTTATACATATCAATATACAGTACGTGTTAGTTTGCATGAAGGTGAGATTATTCATCAGATCACATCAAAATGATCTGGAATTTGAGAAGCAGCTTAGAGAAGAAAAAAAAGATCCACTGAAATACTGACCTTTACCCCTGCATGAAACATTGAGTAAATGACAGGACCTGAAATGAATGAAACAGTGGCTTATCACCTTGCTTGGGGTGAGATGAAAAAAAAAAAAAATTAATTTTTCTGTCTTGTACTTAGTTTGATCAGTTTTACTTTTGAGATATTCTTTGCTTCAATGCAAATTGGTCATTGAGTGTGATACAGAAACAATTTGATAGTGAAGTGGACTGAAATTGCTCGTTGCCTTAACTGGTGATATCTGTTCAAGATATCTTGCAAGTATTTCTAAACAAACAAACAAAAATTACATTAGGATATAGAAGCTAAATTGCAAATTAAGATTATGGATGGCAAGCATTGAATGAAATGATGTATTACTTACAGTACATTGGTAGTGAGAGACAGTCCAGGAAAAAAGTTATTCTTGGTCAATGACTTTCTGGTAAATTCGATACCTTTTCCAGTAAAAAAGGACTGTCCAACTGTAGCATTACTGAAATAAACATTATTAATGTTTAATTGCTAACTTTGATAGGACAAAGAAAAAATATGAAATTTGAAGATACAAAAAAATAATGATATAAGTAAGAATATATTTACCAAACTTATCTAATTTCTTTAGAATTCTGTACTTACCTTTTACCAACAGCTTTGCATAGTTTATCTGCTATATTCTTGTTATTCAAATTAGTTTCACACACTCCTTGGTACTTTTCATCATGAAGCAAAAAGAAGGATGTTCCATTGTGAATAACTGCAATTGAATCAATGCTGTTATTCATAAATGTTTTATTGGAAGAAAGTAAATCTGAAGGTAAGCATTTCAACTAGAAAGGAATGAGAGTGGTTACAATTGTAGTAAAAAAAAAAAAAAAAAAATGGATTAGCTAGAAATTAAATTTAGAGAATTAATGAAAGTATTTTTTTCCCTTGGGGAAAAATAGCCTTTTCATTTTTAATCAGGTTAATGAGCAAATATTTTTAGAGAGTTAACATTTTTGTCTGCCTTAAACAAATTCCAGTGGTTTAATGAAAATTCAAATTATGCGATTATTAGTGATAGAGTAAACTATTCTATGTAGTAGTATTACTATATGTTGAGATGTATTTAGTAATAATATTGATTGATAATATTGCAGTTGCATAGTGTTTCCTCAAACAAAAAAGTCTACGTAATCCAGTAAAGCTGTGAGCATTTGTATGTTGTGTACTATGCTGTATTATGTTCAGTGCAACATGTAGTTTGCTGGGATCAAAAGTTTCCTCAGAAGGGTAATGAAACCACTCTTCTTGTATAGTATTTTTGATAGCATATCTATTTTGTTATGTGCCACACCTGAAATAATTGACTTAAAATAAACCAGATTTGAACTCAAAGTTTACTTGTACAATTGAGTCAAGTCAAAGAGTACTGGATAAATGTCTTTTGCTATTTGCAAGAATAGCCCTAATTTCTATATTCTTTCTTGGGATCTGCATGAAAGTTGCTAAAAGCTGACGAAATATCCTTAAACTTTGATACTAAAAATTTAAGGTTAACTTAAACTAAGTAAAGTAATAGATATATGAAAGAATCATTTCTAACAGCAAAAAGAAGAAAAAGAAAAGGCTTCTTTTTAAAGAAAAGTTTCTGGTAAACAAGTGGATTTCTTTGGTTGCTGCTTAATGACTTCAACTACTATTGGATTATATAAGGCCAGACAAGGGTTTTCAATTGTGATTGTTTTGAAAACAGCTTGATGTTATATGTAGATCAGTGATTATTTCTTCTTTTTAATTAGTTATTGGAGATACTGGTTTCTAACTATGAGTGATTTTCTATTCAGTTTCTGATGCAAGTTGGTTATTAAAGATTGCATTGTTATTTTTAGTATGGATATTTATGAAGAGATTTTTTACAATTTTTAAAATCTATTAAAAGGTTTTATATAGTTTTGTGAGATTTTATATTTTGGCATAAAGTTTAATTTCTTTTAAGTAAGGGATATAGTTTGCTTTGGTTTAGTGTTTTTGAAAGAGTTCTTTTGTATTTTTTTGCTTGATAATATTTTGTTCAAATTTGACCGAGATGATAGTAACTTATGAGCATATGTCTGATTTGACATCTATTGCATGTTGTAAACAAATGTAATAGATAGCTCTAGTTAAAGAAAAATAATTGAGTCGAGACCTGTCAAATTGTGGAGAATAAAAATTAACTGCTTTTATTTCATTTTGAATATAAACAAGCATTCAATCGAGGAGCAGTCAGGGAGTATGAGTGGAATTGAAATTGGGCCACGTTTCTGGTGAGATGACGGATCTAAGGTTAATTCATGTAAGACTGCAAAGTTTTCAGCAAAACAATTTGTTAATCTCCATTAGAGGAATGGCGGGGGGGAGAAACCTACTGAAATGATAAAGGCAGGGTGAAGGAGATACTCAGGATTTTAAAAAAAAAAAAAAGAAGCTAGTTGGCTAATAAGAAACAAAAGGAAAACATTAACTTTTTCATGTCTTATCAAACTTTTGTAGGTTATATAAAGCCAAAACATTTTTTGGGGATTGTTAGAATATGTTAGAGATATAAAAATATAAAAAATGTGAGAGATACTAAATATTTTATGGATAAATTTTTTTTTCTTTTTATTAGAGCATGCTCATTTAACAACATTTATGTTACAATATTTGTTTACTTTAACCATCATTATCTATGTACTTTAACCGTCATTGTCTATGTATACTTTGATCTACTAACTAATCTACTGCACCATAATGATCTCTGCATTTTAATATATTCAGCAACATGACATGTTTAATTTTCTGCATACAATGTGTGAAAGCATGTGATGCCCAGCCCTTGTTAGCTGCCAACTAGGGGAGGTAACACAGTTTCAGTGGCTAAGGAGGTACTATAGATATCCAAAGTGATGTTTAAAGGATAATTGGAATATTATATATAATCTGAATAAATAGACAAACATTTAACAAGAGATGCATACAATATGAGTTCATGAAATGTCAAATTGTACTTACAACAATGATATTCATCTGATGAGTCTTGACAGTCTCTCACACCATCACAGCGTTGACTTTTTAGAATGCACTTTTTATTAAGGCATTGAAATTCACTAGCATTGCATTGGCCTGGAAATAGACATATGTTTTTCATTATATTCACTTATCTGCTAAATGAATCCAACTTCTCCCCCCAGCTATGGTTAAACAGGACAGACTGGGTACTATAGCCTTGGATGGCAACCAGTCTAGAATTAGGAATACTGAATTAAAATCTATATGTAACACTGGCAAAGCACAATACAGCTAAGGAAAGGGTTGTTCACACTGACTATGATGCAGACTACAGTTGATTACTTTTACCTGCAGAAATATATGTCTAATATTAGGAATGAACAGCACAAAATGTTTTGTTTTTATTATACCGTTTTGAATTTACCTGCATCAGGTGTTCATTACCCTTAAAGTTGATATATCAATAAAACATTCAAATGTTCAAACCTATCTTGGTGACTCAGGTAACAAGTATTGATAAAAAAATCAACTAAAAAAAGATACACATTCAGAATTTTTCTTTATATGTGCCATGACCTTTCAAGACGTAGGTGATCATGGCTCTCCACACTTCCCTCTATCCCTTACAGCTCTCAACAAGTTCCTTCCCTCTGCTACATCCCCCAGACCACGTTCTGTCAACCACTTGGTATGTCATGCGTCGTTTTCCTTTGTCTCTCTTTCCCTCTATTCAGCCCTCATTATGTGTCTCAGAAACTTCAGCTGCCTCTTCCTGATGTTAAGTATAAGCCTCCTCCTTGTTTGCATCCTCTCTAAGATCTCGTTGTTGCTCACATGCTCTGTCCGTGATATCCTTCTGTAGAACCACATCTGTCGCCTAGAGTCTCTTCTTCATCATTGATGAAATCCTCCAGTATTCACTGCTATAAAGAAGGACAACTCAGTATTCTTTTCTTTGTTACCAAAGAAACCCTCCTGTTTCACAATACTCTGCCCAGCTTTTGTAATGTGTCCTTGGCCATCCCAATGCATCTATGTATCTCAGTGTCACACTTACTATCCTATGTCAAGACGCTTCCCAGATATTTAAACTTCTGCATCTGCTTGATTCTAGTGTTCCCAACCTGCAAATCGCATTTGGGGCTCATCCTTTTACTGATGACCATGCATTCTGTCTTCTTGTAGTTTATGCTTAGTTCCTTCTCAATCTAATTATGAATCTTAAAATACTTACGGCAGTTTTCTTCATCTGTTCCTCCAGGACAGTCTTGTTCACCATCGCAGAAAAATTCTTTTGCTATACATGTGTCTCTCTTGTAACCTTGTCTTGTGTAAGTCCCACTTTCCTTCACAGGGCAAGGACGTTGGGAAGAGGCACAGTCTATGAAATAAAGAGTATAATTTATTAAATGTTCTTCAATGGTAAAACATCAGACTGAAAGTTTCAAGTGAAAGTCAAATTTGAGAGTGTAAGAATAAACCATGAAACAAAAAGGTATTGAATGTCATGAAACCTGAGTAAAGACTTTTGATCAAAATTGTAGCATTCTATTTTGATTCCTTAAATTGTGAATCTTAAAAAAAACTATGATAATTATGCAGAAGAAAATAGTTATATGTGGCTAGGGTTATCAGTGCAAAAAGTGAAATTGATAGGATAGGTTAAATAGTAAGGTAGACTGGATACTTTAGCCTTAGGTGGCAATCATTCTGAATGAACACTCTGAATTCCATAGTGTGGAGAAGGCAACAAGAAAAACCTTCACTATCTTTCCCAAGAATGAATAGCAATTTTTTTTAATTATCATTTCACCCCCAAGCAAGGTGATAATGCCACTAAGATGCAAGTGGCTACTGGGAGTGAAATAATATGAGCAGACTTTAGAAGGAACTAGAAACCGAATCCTAAACAGGAAACAAGAGATAAACCTCTACTCCTGTTCAAAAGATGGAAAGGAGTGTGAACACAAATAAAGAAAAAAAAATCTGTGGTGACTTATGATTAGCTATATTCTGAAGGGACAAGACATGAAAAACAAAATTGTTCTCTATTTTAGAAGGAAACTTATCTGAGAAGGGAAATTTAAAAAGACACTCAGACTCTGTATACTTGATAGCAAAAATAAAACTAAAAGTGGTCATCAATTCTTTGTAAATATGACTTGATTGATGAATAATCTCTCCTTCTCAACAAGAAATTATGAGTCTGGTTATCATCAGAGAAAAACTTTTTCCATGTCATCTTGTAAACAAATTGTTTAAAATTTGCTAACCAACTGTATTACATATGTTATTGAATTTTAAACTTAATGTGAGATTTCTAATTGAATTTTGTTAATTATAAACTTATTTTCATTCTTCATGGAATTTAAGGCAAAAGTATTGAATAATTGTACAGTTATTCCCAACGTGGGAGGCAGTGGAAAAATTCAAGGGGGGCATGAGGTAGAATGGCAGGGTGGTATCAGAACTAATTTTTTTTCACAAAATCTAAGTCAGACTTGAAGGTCAAAGCTTAAAAAAAAAAAAAAAAAAAAACACTCTTTGGTTATGAAACATTTTTAACTACAACTTTGCACTGTGCCTTTTCAAAACTTACTCAAAACAAGTCATCAGTACAGTTGTTCAGGTTCTTTCCAAGCAAACAAACTGAAATCTGAATGCAGAGAGTGAAGATATCTTCTCAATACTTTCCAGCCTGATCACCTAAGTCCTGAAGGTGTGACACAGATCTCTGGAGGTTGATCAAACAAAAAAGGAAAAAGTAGACTCTCTCTCCTCCTCCTCTTTTCTAACTGGATTGTGATTGTTGAAATTTGTAGGAAGATGGATTGAAAAGTTAAGAAAATTAGAAAGAAAATGCATTAAAAAAATCATGTTTTGAAATAATTCCAAGTAGATCTGAACCCAAATTTAATTAAATGGAATTCAATAAGATTGAGCAAAACTAAGACTACCCATCCTTTCTAAATTCCTACTGATAAGAAAAAAACATTAGGGTATCCACAAAGATGTCAGATAAAATAAAAACATTTGTCAATAAAGAGACCAGCATGGTCACCAAAATAAATAACATTCACGATTCCTTTGGACAAAATAAAAAAAGGGTTAGAAAAAAACATCTGTTCTGAATCAGCCACCCAGAAGAGAAGTATCCACACAGAGAGAGGTCAACTGAACATGTTCTTCATTATAATTTCTGTGACAATTGTCAAAAGAAAATTTTATATATAAAAAATTAATTACTATTTTGAAATGACTATGGATAAAAAGGTTGTGTGGTCTGTTTGATCATAAAAAAATACATAGAGAAAAGATAAACTTTAATTTTCAGGAGTGTGGAAATAATTTTTCTTTCTTTTACAAATTCTTGAGTGGTCTGGTTGATCAAGAGATCCCAACATGGGGCAAGATGATCGAGAAGGATTAATGATTGAAAATCCCTTTTGTTTCCACTGCGCCCTCTTGAAGCTGGATTTGTCACACCAGACCTGGGAGTGGGCTGAGTTGGCTGCTGAGAAAATGGGAGAAGTGAGCGAGAGAGAGAGATTAGCATCACCTATATGGAGCTATGGTGCAAGGTGAGGTGTAAAGACAGTTGGAGTTTGGGGAGGGGGCTTAATCCTTTTGAACACTCAAAAAGCAAGCTGGACAACTCCAAATTTGGAAAACTACTTGAGTAAATGTATTTCTGTATATGGGAATATAGAAAAGGTTGATGCTTATGGTAGAAGACAAATGAACCCAGACTATAGTCAACCCCACCCTTACAGGGCTCCATATAAGTTGGAAATTTTGGACAGCTGGGACTCACACAGAGAGAGTCCCCACACTACTGTTACTGGAATCCACATCGTTTGCCAAGACCTCCTAAACAAGGCCTTGTGCCAGCTATAAAGACAAGAAATTATAAATTTGAGTTACTAAAACAAGCTGCTGACTCCGAAGGGGATCCCAGTGTCATTTGATTGTAACAATGAGTGGGAAGGGTTAAAACTGTTGTGTACAACAAATCATATATAAACCAAATCTTTGTTACATTTTTAACCTGAGTTAATTATTCTTTATTCCAAAGGATTCTTGTTTTTTGTCTAAGTCCTATTGTCAGACCAGTTTTTACTCTAGTCTGCTTCATCAGCAATCTTCCCACTCTGAGATCAAAAACACAATGTGGCAGAAGAGTGAATAGTCATGAACAGATAAATGTCAGCTGAGTTGAGTAGAACCATGCCATCATCACAATACCAGTGACAAAACAAGTCATGTACTAATAAGTGAAGAATCAGCAAAATGGTAACCATAGTAGTCTGAAGGAACTTGAGAGCAGACAGTGGCATTACATTGGTGGTTACCACTGATTAGGATCGACAACTTGGGGGTTACAAATGGACATGAAATAAAAAAGAAAAACAAGACAAAAGTAAAAATGAATGAAAACTTTTGCTACTTACTGGTGTTAGAGCAATCGACCAATGGATTGTAATGGCAAATGCAATTCTCACAGAAATGCATTCTACAATTTGACAGAGAACCTTCATAGCCAAGACAGCTAACACTCTTTATGTTGGATCGAACAGTTTGTACCACTTTTGTTTTTGAGGAATTCCATCCACTTCCACTGATTTTTTTTAAAAAAAAAAAAAAAAAGAAAAAAATTATATATACAAAATAAGAGTAATTGCTGGAAAAAAAAGTTAATGGTGTTATTATAGAAGTAAAAATAGAAGTAGAAGAAAAAAAAAGTTAATGGTGTTATTATAGAAGTAAACGTGAAAATATATATTTTTTACTACTACTACAAATGTTATTTGATGAATAACCATGTTTGAGTAGATGGCATACTTTTATAAACAGGTTAAATTTCATCTACTAGCCTTGCCTTTTCAAGAGATTTAAGAAAATGTGCTGAAAAAATTCATTTGATTCTTTCCTTGATAAAGTCTCTCATACTTTGAAACACATCGGCTAAGTTAAGTTTTTGTTTCATCTTTATTTATATTGTCCTTTTACAGATATATATGTAAAATGTCAGATAGAATGTATTTATGGTGGACTCTCCTGTCATATTTGACATATGAGGGTCAAGCAGCTCAGTTCCTAGGAACCGACAGCCCAGACACCAGCACACATGATTTGATAATAGTGGTGAAGGCTTTGTGCAGAATCAACCACACTTTTTGAAGGGCTGAATACAGAGACCTAGTGCACTATGTGCCACGAGGCTCGCAAACGACACTGTGCAAGTTTTTAATTCAGAATTGTCCTTCTCCTAGACAAGATGCCATCCAAGACTATAGAACCTTGTCTATCCTGCTATTTAACCATAACTGGAAGAAGAAGAGGACTAATACCTTTCTCAAGGGCATTAGCACTTAAGTGAATGTAATGGATTGGAATTCAAACTCGGCTCTCAGATTCCTCAATCTGAGCTGCTACCCACTACTTCACCACGTGCCTCCTATATGTGTATGTATGTGTGTGTGTTATCAATGCAGATAATGTTATCTTTAATTGACTTAAATTCTAATTCCAGTGATCTAAAAATGCCAGAATTTAGTTAAATACATCTTGCTTAACTGAGAACTCACAATTCTCAACAATGACAGTTGAAAGTACTCAAAGGTCACAAAAGAAAAAATAGTCTTTGGACAGTTTAACAATTTTAATTCCGATGTAGAACACCTCAGTCACAGAAATTAGAAAGATAATATAAAAAGTTGAATAGTCAAACCATGTCAATGTTATTTTATCAAACTTGTTTGGATATATTTGTTTATATTCTGTATTTGTTGATCCATTACAAGAGATGTTTCAAAATATATGCAATGTGAAAATTAAATATGTAAACAAAATTAGTAAAATCATTATATGCAGTTGTGCATTTTAAACCAATTATTAAGAGTTCATTGCCAGGGAAAAAGAAGAAAAAAAATTGAGATTGAAAGATGAATAAAAAATATATCATTTTTTCTAATGATTGTTGAAACTCAATGAAAAAAATAACATAAAAAATATTGTCATACAGATTGTAGCAGAAATACTTCCCATATAAATGGTAAGAAATTAGCTAAATGTGAACATCATTGCCACTAATGTGGGAGGGTGCATGCCTAGTGGAGTAATGGATAGTGGCTCGGATTGGAAAACCAAGTTTGATTTCCAGTTGAGTTCATTGCATACTTTTGGGAAAGGTATAAATCCATCTACCCCCCCCCCAAACAACTATGTGTAAATAGCAGGGCAGGTTGGCAACCAGTCTAGGAGAAGGAAAACTGAATTTAAAACACCTGCTATTTTGTAGCTCCTACCTCTTTAGGTAGGCTAAATGGTAACTTCAAAAACAAATCCACTTCTTCACATGTAGTTGTGAAGAAAGGAGCCGGACCACTTACTTTTAGCCATGACAGAAAATAATGGACTCCTCAGACTTAGTACAACTGTTTTAACAAACAAGACTGGGAAATGGCATGATGCCATGGATCTCTTTGATTTTGGACCATTCACCCACAGGTGATCACCTACAGCATTTTAGACATCAATATGTGGGAGGTATTTCTGCTGCACCTTGTATAAAATAAGGTGACTTTATAAATTTATCAGTCACTTAGTAATGAGATATTCCATTGTTATGATAGGAATCATTACTAGATACCAATAAGCAAACAAATCATTGTCAGATCTGTTTTCAAATGCTAGCAATAACAAAAACAATACAAAACACAGAATGGCTACTCCAAGGAATCCCCAAAGCTGATGGCACTGTCAGGTCCCTGCCAAATTAACATCTAATCAGACATTTATTCACAAAATACAAAACGCTCATCAAAAAAACAAAACACCCTTAAAACAGTAATATTTTCTATGAAAAAAAGAAAAAGAAATAATGCAAAAACGTTCTTACTGTTGCTGCTCAACATGATGTTGCTGGAAAACTGCCGTTCAAAAAAATAAGGTAATTTTTTTAAGTGCAGCTTAGATGTGGCACAAGGCCGAAAATATGGGGCACCCAGTGAGGGTCAAACTTACTAAACAGTTGTAATTATTCTAGCGAGACACGCTTGCTGACCCTTACACAACATCGAGGTGCCCAACCAAAGCTATGCATGAATAGATAAAAAAAAAAAATACCTTGAAAAACGTAATTTTATTGTATTTTATACAAAAATTTTTTGTCTAAAAAACTGAATTAAAATGTTAAATTTCTTTAATATATTTTTGAAATTTTTTTGGTCTGAAATTGCCTTGAAAACTATCAAAATGTTTCAGACAGACAATAAAAAAATTGTCTTGACTGGATAATAAAGTCACTGCAATTAATAAACATTTTCCTGACTGTTTAATTCTTTAAAAATCAATATGAACAAATGGAATACTACATTTAGCCTCAAACATTAACCCTTTGCATTTTAGTTGCTTTATCTTCATGCTTGGAGGAAATGATTTTTGAAAATCAACATTAGAAATTCTTCAAAGAGACTCATTTGCCCCATTATTCTATTTGGGATTTATACGTCTCTTAAATGAAAGAACATGGGTTATGGATATCACAATCTTCTATGTGCTATATCCCTTCATGACATGAGCAATCATGGCTCTCCACAACTTCTTGTCCTTTGTAGTTCTTAGATTTGATTTTTTGTTTTGCTATCTCTGTTCTACCAACCATTTACTCAAACTTATCAGATTGGTTTTTGTTTCTTTTGTCTTTCCCCTTTGCCGCCAATGTGTCCTGTGAGTGTCAAATTCTACAAGTCCTTTTTCCTCATTATGTGCCCTAGAAATTTCAACTCTCTTTCTGATGCTAAACATAAGTGTCTTTTGTTGCCATTTTTCCTTGAAACTTCCTCATTCAGTCCATGGGATTTTCAGCATCTTTCTGTAGAAGCACATTGCTGTTGACTAGTCCGTTTTTCATCCGTGAAAAGAGTGTCCAGCATTCACTGCCATATAAGATTGATTCTAATAAGCATAGCTTACTTGTGGCACAAGGCCGGAATCATGAAACATCTAATAAGGATCAAACTTACTATTCAGTTGTAATTGATGGTTTGTTTTATGTCATATGAACCTCAATGGGTTATTGAATGCCAACAAAATTTTTTATCACTGGTAATTTTTTTTTTTTCAAAAATGTATTGCTGGTAATAATTTTTTCTTCAAAAATTTATTTGCTGGTAATAATTTTTTTACAAAGTATTTCTGGTACTAAAACCTATTTTTTCATAGGGTTTTGACCCCAGTTTGTGAGTTAACTATTTTCCCATGGCTAGAACCCTAACAGGTGCTACCACCCCAGGTCAGGGTGGACCTGGGAACATCAGCAACTAAGAGGTGGTTCCACACTCCTCAAAACCTCATGACCAGAGGCCTTGCTGTTTGGCATAGTTTATTGTCTTACACAGGATGCAGATGTACTTTATCATCATACTAAGGACAGCAGTTGTAATCAAGGGAGTGATATTACGTAACTGTTCAGTTTCTTTTCTTTGTTTCTAAATACATTGCTTAGCTTTTAGAAGGCATCTTTCCCTGTTCCAATGTGTCTTTGGATTTTGGTGTTGCACTTTACATCCTCTGTTATAACACTTCATACATATTTAAATTTTTGTACTATTCATTTATTCTAAATGGATCAACTGAAAATGTTTCCTAACAAAAAGGCATTTTAACAACACTAATGAAAAAATAACACAGCTCCTGATCTTAATTGATTGGAGGTTTTCACAGATTCACAGATAACTGTTTTATTTTGATGAGAAGATCTGTGGTACTGTACTGGATATTTTATGATGGCAAAATGTAATTCTCACAGAAATGTGGAGAACCGAGTTCCAATTCTAATTGGATTTATTCTATTTACTTATGCACAAATACCCTTGGAAAAGGTAGGAATTCACCTCTTCTCCCCCAGATATGGGTTAATTAGTAAGACTTCCATCAGTAAATCATTATCTCAAAAAATTCTTACAATATAAAAATTATTTTCTGGCTTTCAAATAACCTGCAAAAGGTTGATAAGCCATAAAAACACAAATCAATCACAGAAATGCATTCTACAATCTGACAAAGAACTTTAACTACCAAAACATTTGACACTTTTTATATTAGGTCAAATATCCCATTCAGTACCATATATTTGTTTATCAGTTTCCTAGCGGCTGATACACTGTTAATCTCTTTTCATTGATGGAAATTATAGGTGAACATCATGGTTTGGGTCAGAGTTTTTTTTTTTTAAGTTTGAAGGATGAGGCAGCCAAAGTGATTTGGAGAGTCACATCTAGATACTTGGGAACACCCTCAGTCGGAAACCATCTGGGCAAACTATGTCACCTGACCTGAAGATATTTCTAAGTTTATGCCATCTGCAACATTATGCACTGCTTTTATCACTTATTTCGAAAGAAAAGCAGTAGCATTAATTATGTCTATATTTCCAAGATGAGGTATTGTAACTATTACACTGTTTACATTGTTCAGACTGTCGTCATCTTTATTGTCATATTCACAACGT